>JAKCPI010026181.1:0-42787 GCA_023213315.1 Euborellia annulipes | reverse complement strand
TTTTCAACAGGCGACGGGCCGGCCTGTTCTATCCTTCTCGGTCACAAAAACGCATGATAGGGCTGGAGGGAAATAGTGAGGTCCGCCAACCCCGCATAGCGGGAAAGAGGCGAGGACAGAAGAAGAAGATTTAAATTGATTGGTAGCCAATTCAATTTAAATACATTTTTCAACTGGGAGGGGTTGTGATTTCTCTAGCACCAAACTAATGCTAATTTTTTTTTTTTTTTTTTTACAAATTGGGATATTTCTATTTTAGATAATTTGAAAATCTAATTTGTCTTACTCTCTGAAGATCTCATGAATAAACTGAGAAATAATTTCAAATTATTAAATATAGTAATATTTTTTTTATTATGTACTTACAAAGAGATGAAATTTTCAAGCAAAGTATTCTTGACATTAAGAATGTATATAAAATAAAAAATTTAATTACTTCTCGTAAATATTTGTTATAAGAGGGGTGTATTAAAAATATTTGTCTAAATATATAAATTATATAACGGGAAAAGAATATATTAATATTATATACTCGTATTTAAATAATTTTTTTTATTACTATTTGCGTTAATCACGAAAATATATTTTATAAATTTTAAATTCTAAAACTGGAACAAAATTAAATTTAGATTATTATTATTACGTACGTATAAAGAAAGGAATAAATTATGGCGGTGATTTAAATGGTTGAATATAAATAAATACATATAGACCTACGAACTTTTGATCCTAAAAAAGAGAAATGTTAATTGAGACTAAAAGTATTTTTTTTTTTTAATTAAAAAAAAAAAAAACTCTAGCCCATTAATGGGGTAAAAATTAAAAATCAAGGGTCGGACTAAGCTGAGCGCACAACTTTCCCCACGCACTACTCAAGAAAAAAATATTTGTCCCCCCCCTCCCCCTAATGGTCCGATGTTATACATATTATATATCATTTTACTCGGGAGGAAGTCTAGTTTCTGAATATATAAAAAAAATTATAGGTTATGTAAGAAAAAATTTTTTCCCCCCTTAGAGCCCCCCCCTAATGGTCGGATGTTTACCAAAAGCTTTTCAGTTCTTGACCTTTACCCCTAGTTTATGGGTGCAAAATTTCAAAACAATTGAATGAATAGTTTTTGAGATTTCGTTGACGAAAAAAATTACCACAGACATACACACACACACACACACACACACACACACACAGAAAGTTGTGTGCTGTGCGTCCAAACACCTTATAATATAATAATATCAGTGGCGGATTTCTCATTAGGCTAAGTAGGCTGTAGCCTAAGGCAGCAAATTTTCGACGGATAAGCCTACCTAATTTTGACTTTGAGGCTGATTATTTAGACAGAATACCCTTGCTGTTTACAGGGATTGTGTGCACCCATGTTGCGGTTGCGATACGTTGATTTAAATTAAAATCTTACCCTTCTTACAAGAATAGGTAGGGGCGGACTTTGTCTTAGGCTAACATCCTCCACCCAGCCTACCTACCCCCACTCTTAAGCAGAGAAGATTTTGAAAAATGTATGCCAGGAGGTAGACGATAGACAGCTATTTGAATTTGGTCGCTTGACTTATTTTGGCCGCCTTACTAAGCACCTGAATTACACACGCACACACACAGAGTTTTTATCTACATATAACCATTTTCACATTTAAATAAAATTGTATTAAACCGATACTTTGTCCTTAAAATATCTGGGTACTCCAGGGGCGTATATAGAAATTTTTTTCGGGGGGGGCTGGGCGAACTCAAAAATTTTTCTGAGGAAAATTTTTTTTTTAAGAAACTATACTTTTTTTCACACGAAATTTTTTGAGGAACATTTTTTCTATTGCGGAACCAAAGTTGTCCATGCTGCGGAAAAATTTGTTGCGCTGATGTCTGTATATCCCTATATATGTATATGTGTTTGAGAAATTTCGGGGGGGGCGGGCCCCTCGCCCCCCCCTTAAATACGCCCCCTGGGGTACTCATACCTTTGCTCATTATAACATTTATTAAATATATTTTGTTTTTAGGTAGGGGGGCCGAAATAGAGCTAAACTCAAACTAAGAGCCCAAAAGCGTTTAAATTCGGCCCTGAAAATGAGGATAAGAATATTTCAGCCTACTGGCGACAAAATCGTAAATCCGCCTTTGATATTATATCTTTAACATACGTAGGCTATATTTGAGCGTTAGTTCTTAATCTCATTTGACCTTAAAGAGGTATTTAAATAAAAACAAATAAAAATTTTAAATAGTTTTGAGAATTTTTTATTAGATATCTGCTTATATTAGTTTTTGTCTTAGTTAGTACGTAGGCATAGTTTTACACGTGATATTTTGCTTGGGGCATCATTCAACTATTAAGAAAGCAAATTTTTGGCTATTTTGGACTCTCAATTCCCTCTTGCAACCAAATATTTATTAGCCAATTGGATACCAAATGGCTTAAATAAGAATGCCTGGCCCCCCCACTAAATATAATTATTTATACAACGGTTATCGTAAAAGTCTTAAATGGCCTAAGTTGCCGAAAAGACTGTGTGAATGTGTGTGTGAGTGTGAGTGTGAATGAGAAAAAAGTGTGAATGTTTAAAAAAAAAAAAAAAATTATTATTTTTTTTAATTCGGTTTAAGGACTTTTTTTGGCATTGGAGGCCATTTAGACCCCTGGGCGGTTATTTTAATTGATTGATATCCAATCATTTTCATTTGAAATAAATTTTGTTGTCTTGGACGGGATGCGAACCCTTGATCTTTGATATCAGAAGCTAATACTCTATACTCTTCTCTAATATATTTATTGGACTGCATCCACACTCTCATTTTCTAATACTCTACCTCTGAGCCATAAGCAAATAGTTAACTTCCCAATCACTTAAGCATTTCTTTTTTTGGGAAGGAGGATGAGGGGTGCTTTTTATATTTTTTGCTGCTAGTTAAAATATTACTTTCTCTTACCTATGTATATATGTAATATATATATAGAGAGAAAGTATTGGATTCATGTCAAAAATTCGATGTCGAGATGTTGATGGATCTTCACGTTTTGAGGTCCCCTGAGTCCAAAAAATTGGTTTTCGCGACATGGTCTGTCTGTGTGTGTGTGGGTGGGTGGGTGTTCAATTTTAAGCATGAAGGAATTGAGCTATGAGGCTGAAATTTTATATTTAAGTTAAACACCCCCCGGGACCGGAAAAATAAGCTTTTAATCAAAATCGGTCAAAGAGTACTAGTACTTTACTGATGCACTTTTTCAGTTTTTTTCGATTTTCTCAAAATTTGCTCCAACGATTTTTTTTTAAATTCAAAAATCAATTATTTTTTAGATGCTCTTTCAAATGTATATTCTCATTTTGCAATTGAAATCTTCTGAAGACCACTTTACTCCTGTAAAAGTTTCGTTTAAAATTTACTCTTGTATTTCATAGGGAAGATAGGAGAGAAATGGTTGCCTTGGTAACAAAATATAAATATTTTCCCATACTTATAAATTTTACATCTGAATTCAAATGTTCCGTACTGTCGGGAACTAAATACATGTCGACACAAAAAATCTGGTGTGACAAGCACAGTACACAACTTTCGATTACCGAAGGTAAGAGAAAGTTGTGTGCTGTGCTCCAGTCACACCAGATTTTTTTTATTTTAAACTTATTAATAAAAAATAAACCTTCCTCTTGTCATCAAAGTAAATGTAATTTCCCCTTTCCCACCCCTATGTTGTTTACGTAGTACTTGAATGGCTTGTTGGTTGAAATGGTAAAATGATCCTCTATTTGATTTGAAAAAAGTCTGACCTCGTTTCTAATATAGTATTACTGTAGTATTCATTATATCCATTTTACTCATGCGCTCACTTCTTATGAGTAGGCCTACATGCCTAGCGACCACGAACTACCCAAGCTAATACCGGAATTTTGTTTATCCTTTTATATGCATATCTTTTCTTCCTATATTTAAATAGGAGTTATACTAGGTCGATTAGTTCTTTTTGTATAATTTTGTTTCATCCCCTCCCTATAGATGCACCAAAAAAACTTTCATCGATAAATAAAAATTTTAACTTTGAGCCAGAATTTTATTGAACCGATAATTATAAGCTCCGTTAGTCAAATGAAGAATCATCATATAAATAAAATACATTTTTAATGTATTATTTAATAGTTAATAGTAATCCTAGAGAGAGGCATTTGACCCAGGTTAGGTGATATTATTATAATGTTACTGAGTTTGTGTATAATGATTAATGCCCAAATGACCCAGCAATCTCTCGGGTTTGATCATAATTGATGTGATCGGTGCTGCTAGTTTTCCAAACAGTATATCCGAGATCACTATGTATGTGTAGTGGATGTTTAATCATGCATGGGTGTCGGGCCTGCCACGTCCGATATCACTCACAACATGAGAGCTACGTCAAGCCCACTCCCCCACACTCCCCGCCCCGCCATTTCCCACCCATTCCTCTTGGTTTAACATTGGACTTTACTCCACGAATAGAAAATTATTTTATTTTTTTGAAATGGTAAATTTTATATAAAATTATATTTAGATTTGATATTCTTCAGAAAAATTTTCACATTCAATCGATAATTTGAAAATATTTACATTTTGACGTTTCGATCTTAAATACTGACCATCTACAGATACTGCTGACAATATTTAAAATTTTGAGACTGCATCTAACACACTATTAAATATTTCTGACCAGACCTGAAGATGAAGGAAAAATGATTTTTTATATAAAATTATATTTAGATTTGATATTTATATAAAAAACTCGTTCAATCCATTAATTCAAAATTATTTTTTACTTTCTCTTACCTATAGACTATATGAAGGCCTAATTAATATATAGTGAGAAAGTATTGCGATCATGTCAAAAAATTCGATGTCAAAATTTTGATGGAAATATATTTTTTGAGGTCCTCTGAGTCCAAAAAAGTGGTTCCCGCAAATTTGTCTGTGTGTCTGTCTGTCAATTTTGTGGATGAAGAAAATGAGCTATGAGGTTTAAATTTTATATTTATTTTAATCAGCACCGCCTGTGAAAATAAGCTTTTGAACAAAATCGGCCAAAAAGTACTAGTACTTTACTAATTTTCTCAAAATTCGCTCCAACGATCATACTAGGCCTATAATATAAAGCTCTAGCGGCTAACTTCCTGTCCCTGTGGGTATGTGCCTGTCAGGGCGCTGATTGGCTAGAGTTACAGGAGGTAGAGGGTCAAAGTCTGGTGAAAAAACACTTTGGCTGCCTATCTCGTAGGCGCTTAGCTCTTTCTCCGAAATATGAGCTTATAAGATTTAACTTATAACTTATAAGTTAATTAACTTTAATTTTTCTTCGTGACTTATTATTTTTTTTAATACGAGGTCAATATCTTCAAAATGGATCGAATTTTCATTTCCGATAGTTGTGGCCTATGAAACTTCTCCTGGCCTGAATAGGCCCTGCCTCAACCTCTTGCTTCACTCAACTGCTCAATCCCATTTCCCACTTTTTTCGTTGTTTGTTTCATGTCAATGTTGCCATTTTTTTTTTTTATTTTTTTAAATTTTTTAATCATTTTATTTACAAATGATTAGATATTACATTAACTCCCCTCTCTCCCTCTGGCCTTTAGTATTTATTCTGGTAGATAAAATTTAATTTTTTTTTTAAACTTTTTATCATAATTATTATTGTTTTTATTGTTTAATTATGATAAAAAATTTAAAAAACTCAAACAGCAAGTTTGATAAATTAATTTTATTTTATTAAAAAAATTTAAATAAATTGTCTTAAAGTCATATCGTTCAGAGCCGTTTTCTTAAATTAATATATTTACAAATGATATTAAATGGAACTTTTGAAAAAGTTTTCTTCCTTCGGTTGAGTAGGCTTTTCTTCTTCTTTTCTGTGATAATAAATTCCTCCTTTTCTTAAATGTCATTTTTTTATGAAGTACAATTTGTTGTTACTCACCACAAGGTTATCATCGTGACTCTGATCCTCTTGTAAGTGTCGTTTGTGGGGGATGTCAGGGGATCAACAAGAATGAATAGAAACCCGTTTCTGAGTTTGCGGGTTCTCTGTGTGTGGGTGTGTATGTGTGGCTTATATATGCAAATCGTATCAAAAAGAAAGAGAAGACCGATAGCCATTCACATACACACATTTCACAGGGCATTTAGCATTTGCGTCGACGACGGTGGTGAATTTCCGCTTGAACAAGTCTTATAGAGGGGTTAAAGCTAACTCGCATGCACACACACACTGACAGGTTGATTTTATAAATTGCAAAATCACTGACTGAGCTAGCTTAACTGTCTTTTTCAATCCGTCTTTTCGTCTATTTAAACACACAAGGATCTAACGAGATTAAAGCCGGAAAATAATATCCCACAAGAGATGGGGAGAAATGGAGTGGACATTTTACCGATGCCGAAATAGCAAAGATAAAACTAGTTACGTCATATAGTATTAAAAGAGAATGATGCTATTGTATGGAGCTATATCAAAAAGGTTCGCTTCTATTAAAATTTCTGTTGAAATAGTGATATTTTATTTTGATGGTAAAAATTAAACCATCTGCTGACGAAGGATTTTGCCTACTAACTTCCACTCCTCTCTTTCCTTTTTATATTCATTTCCCCTACCATTTCTTTATATTTTTTATTATTTTGAATTTTAATTTAATTTAATTTTATACTATTTATTATTCTTATAAATTTTTATTATATCTTCTAATATTTATGTTTAGAGAATTTCAAACCAGAATTTAATAATTTAGATTTTGAAATAAATTTTAAAAGAATAATTTCAATTTCCTTATAATTATAATAATATTAATAAAATTCCTTGAGTAGTCGAGTTATTTAAAGTTTAACCAGGATTCTCAACTTTCCGTACACTTTTAACGATTTCAAAATTTCCACACAAAAAAAATCAGTTTAAGTTTAATTTGTCATAAACTTTTATATTATTTAATTCATATCCTGATATTAATATTAACCACGAAAGATAAAAAATTAATTCATATTTTTTTATATATAGGCAAAATCTGTGAACTATAGGTTCACAAAAAATTGATCATTAAACCATTATTCAAAATTTAATCTAATAAACTTTCTAGTGCATTCCTATCTTCCTTAATAGAAGTAAGAAATGTTTTTTTTGTTATGTTATAAAATAAATAATTTGATTGGATATAGGAGACGTAGCAGCCAGGGAAGTAAATAAAAGTTTTTTATTTAATTAATCAATCGTCGACGTTTCGGTCGCAAATCACTCAGGAAGATTAATTGTTAGAATACAAGATTAGCAGTATTATTTTTAATTGTCATTGCAAATAATACAATATTTATTTAATGACTACTATAGGTATTAAGAGTGAGTGACTTGCTCGCTTGCCCAAACCAAGCTAAAAGGAATTCTCGCAAAATCATCACTTGCTTAGTGGGAATTTGTTATTGCACTAATGTCCCCAACGCAATCCTTAGCTCCTTAGGAAAAACCCTCCTCTTAATATCTTAGGTCCTATCACTAAAAATAAATTTTTATCAATTTGAACACAAGCTATTTTCATCTGCGTGTCTTGAACAAATATTTCTTAACAAATAATTTAATTTAAAATTTTTTTAATAGTTTTTTTTCTTTATGGGATGTTTCTATTCGTTTGAAATACCATCATAATTATAGTTATATTAGACACTATAATTTGTTTGATATAAATCGGAATGCGTGATTTGAAACCATTCTCCTTTTTAATCTTACTGACCTTCCAAATTTCTTCCAAGTGGTTAACTCACATCATTCATAAGGGGTTTGAAAACAACTTAGACTTAGAAAATAAATCTTGAAATATCTAAAGGATATAATTAATTCATATAGGCCTACGTACATATTTTAATTTTTATCTTTAAATTTTATTTTTATTTCTCTCCTATGTATATATAATATATATAAGAGAGAAAGTATTGTTTCATGTCAAAAATTCGATGTCGAGATTTTGATGGATCTTCACGTTTTGAGGTCCCCTGAATCCAAAAAAGTGGTTTTGCGACATGGTCTGTCTGTCTGTCTGTCTGTCTGTCTGTCTGTCTGTCTGTGTGTGTGTGTGTGTGTGTGTGTCTGTGTGTGTTCAATTTTAAGCATGAAGGAATTGAGCTATGAGGCTGAAATTTTATATTTAAGTTAAACACCCCCGGGACCGACAAAATAAGCTTTTAATCAAAATCGGCCAAAAAGTACTAGTACTTTACTGATGTACTTTTTCAGTTTTTTTCGATTTTCTCAAAATTCGCTCTAACGATTTTGATTAAAATTCAAAAATCAATTATTTTTTAGATGCTCTTTCAAATGTATATTCTCGTTTTGCCCTCAAAATTGTTTGAAGCACACTTTACTCTTGTGCTTCATAGGAAAGATAGAAATGGTTGCCATGGTAACCGAATTTAAATCTTTTTCTTTTTATTAGATTAAAAATCAATTATTATTTAAATTCCCATTTATTTTTATTTTATTTGTGTCTTTAATTTTTTCAGAGAAAACATATATATATCTCT
Organism: Euborellia annulipes; assembly: GCA_023213315.1. Lineage (NCBI taxonomy): Eukaryota > Metazoa > Arthropoda > Insecta > Dermaptera > Anisolabididae > Euborellia > Euborellia annulipes. Next base: position 34,251 of record JAKCPI010026181.1, on the reverse strand, counting down.
CTCTCTCTCACAAAACTATCTTCTCTCTTTCTACGCGTTTTAAACTTTCCACCTTATCTTCGCATTTGGCCAATGTTAATTTCCTATAGGGATTTGTATGTTAATTTCGATTCAAAAGGGGGTCCCCTTTGGAACTTTTTACGCATTTAAAATTTTTTTTTCCAATTCTTATGAAATTTTGTATTTATTTACGATTCTATATTGTGTATAAAATGTCCAAATATGAGATTAAAATTTTGAAAATAACCATAGTTTATTTCAAGCAGTCAACATTTAAAATCAAGTTTGAAACTAAGGTGCTATGGGAAACTAAATATATCTGACACAAAATCTGGACCAGCACGGGCAACTTTCTCTTACCGAAGGGTAAGAGAAAGTTGTGTGCTGTCGCCAGTCACACCAGATTTTTTATTTTTGGAACGAAGTTCTTTTTTCACTCCCAAATGATGCTACAAGTACTTTACTTATTTTTTCTAATTTTCTCTTTTTTCTTTTCAGGGGAATGTTTCTTCACTGGTTTTTCACCTAGCCAAGACGTCGAAGTCACACTTCTTTCCCAACTAATTTATCGCGGTGTGCACTCGCCAATTCAACTAAATTTAAAGTAAGAATTCATCTTATTTTTTAATTATCATTTATTAATTAATAACGAACACCTTATTTATATAAACTATTTTTGAGAGTCCGTCTCTCTGTCTGTTTAATCAACTTCCCCATGGAATTTTAAAATTAAATTTTATACTATGGGAAAAATTATGGAGAGTCCAGGAAAAATTCCTAAATCCCCAAAATGGAGGGTTCAAAAAATTCCTGAAAATCTAAAATTTTTCTATTTAAAAGCATTGAGTTCTATAAAAAATCAAGCTATCCTATTCAGAAATCCCCATTTGTTAACTAGCATTAAAATTAAATTAAATGATTTTGTGGAAAAGAAAAAGTCAACTCAGATTTTTCAATTGGAGATTTACAAGTACGTTGGTCTTTTATTATCATTAAATATAAATAAATTTAGGAAATAAAACTTGGGAAATAAAAAAAGTTCTTTATTTTAGGATGCAAAAAGACATGAAACAACCCTTCAAAAGAATTAGATTATGTCGGTACTGAGAAAACTAGTTTCCAAAGGAAGATAGTTTTAGTTGAAATTGGAATACTTAATGGAAAGATATATTCTTAAAAGTGATAATAAATATTTTCAGGAAGGATGTGTAAATGCAGGCAGCCAGAAATAAAAACGCTCTCAATTCCCTTTGAATGTCCAGACGTTTCGGGGCCTTTGCCTGCCTCAATATATTTCCAGCCATTAAATATTATTAATAAATATTTTCAACACTCTTGCACTCACTTTCTTGATCTTTAGATCAATTTTTTATTCTTAATCCGGTATTATTGGTACATTTTCATTTGTTTAAAATGAACCCTTTGTTTTTGTTTTCTTTAACTAGGTACCCGGTAGAGCCTTGTTTGAAAAAAGATGGAATTTCTCAACGAGTGCTTAAATAGACTGCTCGTAAACGAGTCAATATATCATTTAAGATTGGGCAAAATGGCACACCCTGGAGTCGAACCAGGATCTTCACGCTTTCGCGGCGGGTAGACTCCAAATCTTAAACGATATATTGACTGACTAATGAACAGTCTATTTGAGCAATAGTTGAGAAATTCCATCTTATTTAAAACAAGGCTCTACCTAGTTAATATTTGTTAAATCGCCTTTTACTTCTCTTGTGAGGTTGCAGCCCTAGCAGGCGTCTAGAATTGTGAAGCAGTTCCAATCATGCTTGCTAGATGGCGTGCAGTTTTTAAGAACTTTCTCGAGTCAATGAAATTTTAATTTCATTAGTAAGTTATAATAGGCGCATTGTTTTCTATATTTGACCTATTATATGTTCTTATTTTACAGAGTTGATTTTGTTGTAGAATTGAAATCTATTCCGTTTCTTACTCTTTGACTAGGTTTGTTTCGGTTTCCGTTCACTTATATTCGATTCTGTAGGTCCCTGAAAATAAATTGATTTTGTGGTTAAAGTATTTTTTTTATATTCCTTGAGAAAGCTTACCTGATGGTTCAGAATCAGACATTTCCTTGGCGTAAAGATATCGGTGTAAAGAAGATGAGATGGCCAAAATGGATATTTATACATGTTTTAAAGGAGTGTCTGAGTGTCTCTAAATCAATGAAACTTCCAAAAATTCGCGACGTTTCCGTTCAAATTTGTATTAAATAGTATTGTAGTTGTCGTGACTGTTGCGTTCTTTCAAGGAAGGGTTGCAAATACATCCACATTTTTTCTTTAAATATTCTATTGCTAGAAGCCTCGATTTCTCGATAGATGTCCTCTTCAGTTTTGAGCGGGCCCAATAAAATATTTAAAAAAAATATTTGGCTGCCAGTCTCATTTGCAACTTTTACTTGATATGTTTTAAATTGTCAACAATTTGGCTGCCTCTACGCTTCCCCTCAAATGATTCATTCATTTATCAGAGCCGCCATTTCTTAATTATAGATGAGATTTGCAGGTGAGTGAATGATCTTAATCTTTGCAAAAGTAGGTTTATCCAAATTAAAATGCCTTTGGCTCAATGAATAAAATGATGAGTATTTGGAAATTTTTCTTTCTAATTCATTAAAAATAAATAAAAGATAAATAACCGGAAATTGAACATATCTATTAAAAGAAATCTTCTGAATTTTCAATAGAAATAAATGACTTCATAAAAACAACACATAAATAATATTTCTTATTTTCTTTAGATAATCTAGTCTCTAGTGATACTCTTTCCCATCTTTATCAATTGGTAGTAAATTTTTTTTTTTACTATAGAATCCAAAATCTCCCAATAAAAATTTGATATTTAATTTGAATTTTTATTATTCGTAAAAATTAACCAATTTTATTAAATTATTTTTGCCTCTAGAGAAATTTAAATAATTTTCATTCGTCAATCATGATATTATATTTTATTATCTGGGATCCACCCTATATGTATATTTTATATATATATGTGGGTGATGATTTGCATTTAAAAGCCTTCACTTTTATTGTGGTAATTTGCGATAAAAACAGAGGAGAAAAGAAAACCGACCGTCCTAGCAGAGGATTAATGTTCTGGAAAGGAGAAAAAAGAGAAAGAAGAGAGAGGAAAGAGAAAGAAGGGATGTAAGGGGTGGTGGGGGTCGGTGGGAGGGGGATATATTCAGGGTGAGTCAACATCGCCAAAGACATTTGACAAAAGAACAAAAGAATGCCAATTTAAATGAATATTAAATCGAGTGCCTTAGCTATTCCCTTCTTCTACTAGCTAACTAACTTAAAATATAAAATTAAATTATTGAATTCTTTTTGGTAAATTTTTTACCAACTGTCGTATTAAAGGGAGGTATTGTAATCTCACCAATTTTGACTATCATATAACGTATAAATAAATTCAAACATCATTTTGCTAAAGTTTATTCGCACTAGGCATTCTGTCCTTCAGTTTGCCTCTACCTTGAACCAAATTATTTCCAGAGGAGCAGGAAGATGTAGATAGCCAGCATGGAGTAAGAAGTCTTATTCAAATTTCGTCCGACGTTTCAGGAACGCACCGTTCCAATCTCAGAACGATAAATTGTTAAAGTTGCTTAGGTAAATACACAAGGGTTCATATCAAAAATATAATATAAATTTGCATATTTCATTGAATGAATATTGTTAGTATAAGGGAATTGTAATAGGTGCCTGGGCTGTATTTATTTATTGAAATGTTTATCGTACTGAGGATAGGATCGATGCGTTCCCGAAAAGTTAACGAAATTTAAATAAGATTTTTTATTTCATGCTACCTATATCTTCCAGCTCCTGTTAATTATTACTCAGCCATCGAATTTCTTCTTTTCAAACCAAATTATTTTCTTCCATAACAGTTTATCATTTATCAGAACCATTCTCAAGCGCCCCATACACACCGTATTTTGATACGCGAGCCGGATCCGGCGATTTTTCACCACACATGCGTACGAGTCTGGCTCGCGAGCCCGGTTAGGCTCGACTTCAAACGAACCAAATCTACAAGTGTGTGGGCTCTCACGAGGCCCAGACGGATCTGTCCCGGCTCGGCTCGCCAGAGCCCACACAAATGTGGATTTGAAGGCGAACCGAGCCGGGCTCGCGTACCAAAGTACGGTGTGTATGGGGCGCTTCAGACTTGAACGATTTTTCCTTCTGAATTAACATTTTTTTTTCTCAATTTTGTTTTTACATATTGATGATTTTTTTTTTAATTTCTCTTATAAACCATTTTTAAAGAAATTAATTAGTATACAGAGGTTCCTGTCTCAAGTGGATCAATAATTTAAAGCAAATTTTCTGCTCTTTTAAGGTGCGCGTCTCGGAAAACCGTTAAAACACGATTGACTCGAGGCGGCACCAGATGGCGTTAGTGTTCCCCCATTAGAATACACGCAACTTGATTCATTTCATTCTAGACTTTCCAGCTAATTAATTAAAGGCAAAAAATTAATTATTCTTTAACACAATGATTACTAATTTAATTATCTACAACTTATAGAGCTCCTTTTTTTAAATATCTTTTATTTAATGCGATTAATCTAAAAAAATTTTTTTTTTTGAAAATCAAAAAAGGGCTTCTATAAGTTGTAGATATTTAAATAGCTTTAATTTAAAAAAAATTTGAGGTCGATAGCTTCAAAATTGTGGCCGCTGGAAAGTCCCATAATTAGCACCCCAGACGCCACCTTAATGCATAGCCCTACATCATATAATGATATCATAACGTTTTTATATTAAATTTTAATTATATAGACTACTCATCAATTTATAATAAAGTGATCATTTTAAAATTTATGAAACTGTTTCAAAAAAAGAAATTTTTTTCTTATAGGATACGAGATTGAAATTTTATATTTAAGTTAAGAATTTCTAATATTTGTTTTTCTCTAGAATGTTAGAATTGAAGTTAGAGATTTATTCCCCCTCCCCCTACTCTATTCTCGACTGGCCTGAATATTTTAATTCTAAATTAATTAATTATACGATGCTAGTCAATAAACAGTTCCAAAAGTAATACATTTTAATATTTTATTGTTTTAAATATTCTGAAAATTCCCAAGATATTTCAAAACAAAGAAATCACATATAGAAAACGTTTCTTTTGAAACACACTACCATTTTGTCAAATAGTGTCTACACTCCAAGGCTTAAAAATAAAAAAAATTAAAAGCATTAAATTAAAAAAAAAAATTGGCAAAAGATTTGTGGAAATGGAGCTGGGTGGGAGGGGGCAGCTAACACCAATTCCAAGTTCATTGAAATTGAAAAGACAAAGAAATAAAAGATGCGGAATGCGAGCGGACTTTTTAATGTTTATTGAAAAACTTTTGCTGAAAATATTTTTATAGCTTTGATGAAATGATTATCAATTAATTGAATTAAAAAATTCGTTGAATGACAACAATTCTAAAGGCAAATTTTTTTCAATTCATTTATTTTTTTCTATATTCACTTTGTGAAATTTCAATTTTTGATTCTATAGAAATATCTCTTTTTAATCTTTTATAATTGTATAAACTGAAGTATTATTTAATTCTTTTTTTTGTATATATTATTATTATTCATATTAAATTATAAAAATATATTATTAATAGATACAATTCGAGATAAATTGTGTGGTCGGCATTGAGTAGAGCCTCCTTTTTACTCTCTTACCTCTATATATGTTAATATGTAGAGAGAGAAAGCATGTCAAAAATTCGATGTTGAGATTTTGATGGATATACACGTTTTGGAGTGACATCTTTTTTCCATCTTTTTGAATAGACCAAAATATCTCAAGAACGAAAAGAGCTAAGAGATTGAAATTTTCAAAGAGTACTAGTACTTATGTAATTTTTCTGTTTTTTTTTTTCGATTTTCTTAAAAATCTTTTATTTTTTAGATGCTCTTTAAAAAGTATATTCTCATTTTGCCATTGAAATCTTCTGAAGACCACTTTACTCTTGTTCTTTTTTTTTTTTTTTTTTAAACATTCACACTTTTTTCTCATTCACACACAGATTCTTTTCGGCAACTTAGGCCCTTCAAGACTTTTAACGATACTCGTATGTTTAAAAATATAAACATTTTCCCATACTTATAAATATTACATCTTGAAATTCAAATGTTTCGTACTGTCGAAAACTAAATATATGTCGACACAAAAAATCTTTCGATTTCGATTATGTAAGAGAAAGTTGTGTGCCACGCCAGATTTTTTTGATTTTGGATTTTATGAGATATTGCTCCTCATCCACCTGGCTCCCACGCCTCTTTGAAGTTCCTGGGTTAAGCAACCGGAGTCTTCCCCATTTTAAAGCATTTAGGCCACCTCAATTGAGCCCTTTGTGTCTGTGAGGTGATATCTTCTCCTACTTTCCTACCCTGAGACTTCGGCAATGTTTGAATTATTTCCGCTAAGCTGGATATGTACCCGAGTTGTGTTGAAACTTCAGATCCGTATTCCGCAGCTTAGCCACTTGCCTCCTAAATAGCGCCCCCCAAAGATTCATTGATATTTAGGCCTATGTATTAATCGATCAGAGTAGTTAAATAAAAAAAATGAACTCGAACAAGGAAGAAAATACTATAATGCTTGCCTCACCAATATTATTGTTCATATTTTTAGGCATAATATAATAATTGAATGAGGACTGCAGCTAATTGAATTCCACTCTGGTCCATTTGTCATTTGTTGTTATTCACACATTTATAATTTACATAAAATGTAGGATGCAAAGTTTCCATCTCTCTCTCGTTCTCTCTTGGGAAAATGTAATTTTAAAATCTATTAATTAAATAATCATGATTTCATTTTCATTTTCGCACGTTTTGGATAGATATAATAAGAGAGAGAATCTGCAGAAGTTTATTATCAAATTTTAAAATAAATAATAATATACTACAAAGGGAAAACATTTCTTTGTTTTTTTAGTTTTTTTTTTACTTGGTATTATTTTTACTTTCTCTTGCCTATATATGTACGTTAATATATATAGAGAGAAAGTAAGTCCCCTGAATCCAAAAAAAGTAGCTTTCGCACCGTCTGTTTGTCTGTGTTCAATTTAAAGCATGTAGGAATTGAGCTAGGAGGTTGTTTATATTTAAGCAAGGCACCCTCCTTGAGGCGTGAAAATAAGCTTTTAAACAAAATCGACCATAGAGTACTAATATTTTACTGATATACTTTTTCAGTTTTTTTCGATTTTCTCAAAATTGGCGAATCTAAATATGTGTCGACACAAAAAAACTAGTGTGACAAGCGCAGAACACAACTTTCTCTTACCAAAAGTGCGACCAGTCACACCAGTTTTTTTCATTATCAATGTATAGAATACCGGAGAAAACGTTCAGTACCTACTATTTAAAATTCAAATTTTCTAATTTATTTCATTATCAAATAAATGTAAATTAATATAAAATATTAATAAATACTGTATATCTAGGAATTATTATTATTCATTTTTCATTCTCCTTCTTTAGCCATTTTAGGAGTTGATAAGAATTTTTTTGGGGTAGAAATATTTAAGAAAAAAATTAGGAATGTTTAAATTATCTCATATATTTTTTCCACCTTTATAGGGCCTTAATGTTAGATTAGAGAAAAAAGTATTTTTTATATCTTTTATAACATGAGAGATTGCTATTTGAATTTTCTTTTTCAGTTAAATAATATTAGATTAGAATAAAAAGTATTTTTTAATTCTTTTATAAAAAGGGAATTGCTATTTAGATCGCTTTCTATAAAGAGTCCAGACAGGCAAAACAAGTCTCTCTCAGTTGAGTGCGCGACGTCGGATCTCTCTCTCGTCTCGTGTAGTGATCTTAAAGTGAATAATTATTTAGTGTAACTCACCCCATGCACATATCGTTAGCCAACCCACCCCACTTGGGCTTCTTATTAAAGGTAATTACTATTCTTTTATTTTAATGAAGAAAAATCGGTCAGGCAAAATCCAAACAGCCAAGGGTTAACAGATTGTAGGATTCAATTCATCGCGAACCCGAAACAACTCACCCCCTTATGACCCTCAGGTGGTAAGGTTTTATTTTTTATTTTATCTTAAATTATAAAAGCTCTTGTAAATAACTAATTAAATAATGTTAATAGAATTTTTTTTTAAATGAGAAATATGGTCAATTTTGATATTATTAAAATTTAAAAGATTCAACACTGCGACTTCAATAAACTGTTCAATAGACATTAATTGGTCTCTCTCGATTTATTTATTATTTTGTTTTTAACAATTATAAAGAGAAGAAAATAGTAGCTAGATATTTATAAGCCCTCGGGGCATGGCGTAGAGGTTAGCGTGCTAACCTCCTATACCAAACGTCTCGGGTTCGGACCCCAGGCAGTCCGATGATTTTATTTAAGCCATTTGGATACCAAATGGCTTAAATAAGAATGCCTGGACCCCAATAATAGATAAATTCTTAAATAACGGTTATCGTCAAAGTCTTAAATGGCCCGAGTTGCCGAAAAGACTGTGAATGTGTGTGTGAGTGTGAGTGTGAATGAGAAAAAGTGTGAATATTTTTTTTATAAAAAAAAAAGATATTTATAATTATTTATATTATCTGAAACGATTTGTCTAAAAAATTGTGGCACTTGATTAAAGAAAGGTGAACTAAAATTAAAAAAAAAAATCCAATACTCTCTCTCTCTATATTACATATATAGGTAAGAGAAAGTAAAAATTATATAAAAAATTATTTTGCTTGTTTTTTTGGGGTGAAGGCTCTAACTTCGTTTAGGGAGGGGGGGTGAGGGTGGAGTAGGAGGGTTTTAAGCTCACTCTTCCTCACCTTAATCGATATCATTTTTTTTTATTTTTTTTATTTTTTAATTCAAAAAGACTGAAGAGTAACGAACATGTTTAGTTTTAGCCAAATTTTTTATGGAAATTTTATCTTAACAATATTTATATATAAATATTGTTGATTTAGCTATCCTCTAAGTTTCTATAGAAACTTAGAGGATAGCTCCAATTCATCACCTAATTTTTTTTTTAAATTTACTTTCTTTCCTGGAAATTGATTCGATATTCAGTAGGCCTATAAAAATATATCAATCAAAATCTAGACATCAAATTTTTGACATGAATCCAATACTTTCTCTCCTTCTATAAAAAGCAAATGATTGGTTAATTTTAGTGAATACATAAACCTATCCTTTCGATTTTAATTGTATAAAAAGTAATTTTTTAAAAGCTCTCCCTTCCCTTCTAGTATTAACTGGATCTAGATCTCAATTACGAATCTTCTCCCCTTCGCATTCTCTCTTCTCTCAACTCACGACATCTTGTAAGACACACCACATGAATATTCCAGCCCTTGATTAGTCAACTTCACAGAATGCATTATTATTATTAATATTATTTCCACTTCCCTAAAAAAATATGGTGTGACTGGTCGCACAGCAAACAACTTTCTTATACCTTCGGTAATCGTAAGTTGGGTTCTGTGCTTGTCACACCAGATTTTTTTGTCGTCACATTGGGGATTTCCGACAGTACGGTACATTCCAATTTCAGGATGTAAAATTTATAAGTATGGGAAAATATTTATATTTTGTTACCATAGCAACCATTTCTCCTGTCTTTCCTATGAGTAAAGTGGTCTTCAGAAGATTTCGATGGCAAAATGAGAATATACATTTTTAAGAGCTTCTAAAAAATAATTGATTTTACTTTCTCTTACCTATGTATATATGTAATATATATATAGAGAGAAAGTATTGGTTTCATGTCAAAAATTCGATGTCGAGATTTTGATGGATCTTCACGTTTTGAGGTCCCCTGAATCCAAAAAGTGGTTTTCGCGACATGGTCTGTCTGTCTGTCTGTCTGTCTGTCTGTCTGTCTGTCTGTGTGTGTGTGTGTGTGTCTGTGTGTGTTCAATTTTAAGCATGAAGGAATTGAGCTATGAGGCTGAAATTTTATATTTAAGTTAAACACCCCCGGGACCGACAAAATAAGCTTTTAATCAAAATCGGCCAAAAAGTACTAGTACTTTACTGATGTACTTTTTCAGTTTTTTTCGATTTTCTCAAAATTCGCTCTAACGATTTTGATTAAAATTCAAAAAATCAATTATTTTTTAGATGCTCTTTCAAATGTATATTCTCGTTTTGCCCTCAAAATTGTTTGAAGCACACTTTACTCTTGTGCTTCATAGGAAAGATAGAAATGGTTGCCATGGTAACCGAATTTAAATCTTTTTCTTTTTATTAGATTAAAAATCAATTATTATTTAAATTCCCATTTTTTACTTTCTCTTACCTATGTATATATGTAATATATATATATAGAGAAAGTATTGGTTTCATGTCAAAAATTCGATGTCGAGATTTTGATGGATCTTCACGTTTTGAGGTCCCCTGAATCCAAAAAAGTGGTTTTCGCGACATGGTCTGTCTGTCTGTCTGTCTGTCTGTCTGTCTGTCTGTCTGTGTGTGTGTGTGTGTGTGTGTGTCTGTGTGTGTTCAATTTTAAGCATGAAGGAATTGAGCTATGAGGCTGAAATTTTATATTTAAGTTAAACACCCCCCGGGACCGACAAAATAAGCTTTTAATCAAAATCGGCCAAAAAGTACTAGTACTTTACTGATGTACTTTTTCAGTTTTTTTCGATTTTCTCAAAATTCGCTCTAACGATTTTGATTAAAATTCAAAAATCAATTATTTTTTAGATGCTCTTTCAAATGTATATTCTCGTTTTGCCCTCAAAATTGTTTGAAGCACACTTTACTCTTGTGCTTCATAGGAAAGATAGAAATGGTTGCCATGGTAACCGAATTTAAATCTTTTTCTTTTTATTAGATTAAAAATCAATTATTATTTAAATTCCCATTTATTTTTATTTTATTTGTGTCTTTAATTTTTTCAGAGAAAACATATATATATCCTCTCTCTCTCACAAAACTATCTTCTCTCTTTCTACGCGTTTTAAACTTTCCACCTTATCTTCGCATTTGGCCAATGTTAATTTCCTATAGGGATTTGTATGTTAATTTCGATTCAAAAGGGGGTCCCCTTTGGAACTTTTTACGCATTTAAAATTTTTTTTTCCAATTCTTATGAAATTTTGTATTTATTTACGATTCTATATTGTGTATAAAATGTCCAAATATGAGATTAAAATTTTGAAAAATAACCATAGTTTATTTCAAGCAGTCAACATTTAAAATGCAAGTTTGAAACTAAGGTGCTATGGGAAACTAAATATATCTCGACACAAAAAATCTGGTGTGACCAGCACAGTGCGCAACTTTCTCTTACCGAAGGGTAAGAGAAAGTTGTGTGCTGTGCGCCAGTCACACCAGATTTTTTAAATTTTAATCAAAATCGTTGAAGCGAATTTTGAGAAAATTCGAAAAAAAAAAACTGAAAAACTACATCAGTAAAGTACTAGTACTTTTTGGCCGATTTTGATTAATTAAAAGCTTATTTTCACGCTCCCGGGGGGTGTTTAACTTATATATAAAATTTCAATCTCTTAGCTCTTTTCGTTCTTGAGATAGGCCTATTTTGTTCACAGACAGACACAGACACATACATACACACAGACAGACAAACCATGTCGCGAAAACCACTTTTTTGTATTCAGAACGTGTATATTTATCAAAAATTTCGACATCGAATTTTTGACATAAATCCAATACTTTCTCTCTATATATTAACATACATAGGTAAGAGAAAGTAAAAATCTGAAATTTGAGAGGCCATTTTTTAAAAATTCTTATTCAAATCAAAAATTTAATTAGATATATTGGTTATGCCCAAGGGCGGATACAAGGGGGGGGGGGGTAATTACCCCCCCCCCCCCCGAGATTCGAAAAAATACCTTTTTTTCGCAAAAAAATTTATTTTTAATGTAAAATTTTTAAAATTAATACTTAAAAATTTGATGTGTAATTATATTCTGGCAAACAAGTACAGAATGCGCTTTTAAATTACCGAAATTAAAAAAAAATAGTGTGCTGTGCGACGAGTCACACCAGATTACCCCCCCCGAGAAACACCTCTGGATCCGCCCTTGGTTATGCCTATTTATTTAATCCTTCTTTACATTTTTTATTATACAAAAATAAAATAATCCGATATTTTAAAATATAGAATCCGGATCAATTCATTGCCCAATGTTTTTTTTTTTTTTTTTTTAATATAATTAAATGAATTTAGAAATAAAATCATATTGGATTGATTGATCGCTCAGCATCGTCGATAATTGAAAATAGCTTGTTCCACCAAATTTTTTTTTTATCGACATATATTTAGTTTCTGACAGTACGGTACATTAGAATTCAAGATGTAATTTTTTTTTTTAAACCTTTTCGGCTATAGAGGCCATTTAGGGGTGATTATTTATTAATATATTTTTTTACTTTCTCTTACCTCTATGTATATGTTAATATATATAGAGAGAGAAAGTATTGGATTCATGTCAAAAATTCGATGTCGAGATTTTGATGGATCTTTACGTTTTGAGGTCCCCTGAATCCAAAAAAGTGGTTTTCGCGACATGGTCTGTCTGTGTCTGTGTGTCTGTGAACAAAATATCTCAAGAACCAAAAGAGCTAGGAGGTTGAAATTTCATATTTCAGTTAGGCACCCCCATGGGACGTGACACGAAGCTTTTTAACAAAATCGACCCAAAAGTACTAGTACTTTACTGATGCACTTTTTCAGTTTTTTTCGATTTTCTCAAAATTCGCTCCAACGATTTTTTTTTAAATTCAAAAATCAATTATTTTTTAGATTCTCAATAAAATTTTAACGTTATATATAAAAAAAAAATTCTCAATAAAATGTATATTCTCATTTTGTGATTGAAATCTTCTGACGACCACTTTACTCTTGTACTCCATAGAAAAGATAGGAGAAATGGTTGCCATGGTAACAAAATATAAATATTTTGTCATACTTATAAATTGTACATCTTGAAAATCGAATGTACCGTACTGTCGGAAACTAAATACATGTTGACACAAAAAATCTGGTGTGACAAGCACAGAACACAACTTTCGATTACCGAAGGTAAGAGAAAGTTGTGTGCTGTGCGCCAGTCACACCAGATTTTTTAAATACAAATTATCGATGGCTACCGGGAGACGTTTCACACGCTGATGATGTAAAATTTATAAACATGGAAAAATATTTATATTTTGCAACTATTTCTAATATCTTTCCTATGAAGTTCAAGAATAAAGTGCGTTTTAAGAGATTTTGAGGGCAAAATGAGAATTTACAAAGAACATCTAAAAAAATTATTTATTAATTTTAATTAAAATTATTAGAGCGAATTTTGAGAAAATATTAAAAAAAAAAAAAAAAAAAAAAACTGAAAAAGTACAACAGTAAACTACTAATACTTTTTGGACGATTTTATTCAAAAGCTTAATCTCGGACCTCAGGAATGTAGTAGGTTACTTAAATATAAAATTTCATTCTTGTAGCTCATTTCCTTCAAGATTAATTTTGAACACACACACTCAGGGGACCTAAAATAATAAATAAATAAATAATAAATAAATTTATTACGACCCGCTTAGAGGGACCAGTCCTCGGTGGCTAGGCCCAACAAACACAATGCAAATTTAAATACAATAACAAATACAACAAAACAAAAAAAGGACGTTACTGATGGAACACTATTTTTCCATTTAATAGGAATAAAATCAAAATGATTAGAGTTATATTCTTTTGATTTATTAATTAATTGAATAAAAGACCAAGAAACCATCCCTTTCCACAGTCCGTTGGGAGAAATTATTGTCCAGACATGAATCCATTCGTTCTTTTTCAAAAGGGAAACGAACCATCCCAAGGTGATTGTAATCTGTATTTATTAAGACATTACAAATAAAATAATAAACAAAGATTCTGTTTTCTATTAAAATATAACGTATAATGTAATAAGAAGAAAGAAAATGGCGCTAGTAGAAATTTATGAGAGGCTCGAAGCGGAGTTCAATCGTATATTATGTATTATTATGGGAGCGGAGTTGGAGCAAAGTGGATGAGAATTTAAAAAGAAGATTTTTCAAAGATTCCCTATAATATTTCAAGTGTTAAATAGCAAAAAAAAAAACCTTTGATCTTAAGGGTGCCATTAGGCCACTTGCAATGCGTGGACTGCATTTCATTTATAAAATTTACACATAAATTAATTTTAAAATTCAAATGATACGTTTAATGCATTTGAGTGGTTTTAAAGGTTGGATATATAAATGAAATTATTCTTTCGCTTTATGATGATTTTATTAGTATTAAATACTCGAGTTCACCCTTTCTCTTTTTACTTAGCAGGAATTAACTCAATTCCCTTTAATTTTCAAAAAAAAAAAAAAAAAAAAAATTTTACATTTCACATGCTAGATGTTTTTAGAAGATATTTGAGCTCTAAATGTCACTACAATCCGAAAAGACCATTATGAAATGAAATATATAAATTCACATCAAGCCGACAAAAAGACTTAAAGATTCATTTAAAATGCAAAAAGTGAGAGACGGAATGGATTTTCTTTAAAAAGAAATTAAATATTCGAAACGTGTCTTTGAATTCCAGTCCCTTGATGACAAAATGTGACGTCTCATTGATCTTATTTTTCTCCTACTTGCGTGCTATTAAAGGCTCCCAATTGTCCGTTTTTAAACTCCATTCATTTATTATGTCAAAGAGGTAAAAAAAAAATTCAAATGATCTTTTTTTTCCTTTAGAAAAATAAATAAATGCCAATTATTCAGACAGGATATGGCAGATAGAATACCTCGTAATTGAAAAGTTAGACAATAAATTTATAGTTTTTTTTTAAACCATTAACTTATATAATTAAATCAAAAACTTCCTTGATACTTATCTTCTGAATTATAATACATAGATTGAATTGATATGTCTGAATTTGAAATGAAAATACTTGTAACGTTTCCAGAGAATTTTTGGGGGTAGGGTTACTTCTCCCCCCTCAAAATGTTAAATTTTTACTTTCTCTTACCTCTATATATGTTAATATATAGAGAGAGAAAGTATTGGATTCATGTCAAAAATTCGATGTCGAGATTTTGATGGATATACACATTTTGAGGTCTCCTGAATCCAAAAAAAGTGGTTTCCAACAAAATATCTCAAGAACGAAAAGAGCTAGGAAGTTGAAATGTTATATTTAAGTTAGGCATCCTCCTAGAACGTGACACGAAGCTTTTGAACAAAAGATTAAAGAGTACTAGTACTTTACAGATGCACTTTTTCAGTACATTCCATGGAGAGAAAAGTTTAAAAAACCACTCACAAAAGCCTTTAATAATTTTGTATAAAAACAAAAAGGAAAAAGGTTAAAGTTGAATCTCCCTTATTAAAGGTATTTCCATTGGCTAGGAATTTTCTTTAAAAATGACATGGTCTCGTCTATCTGTGTGTCTGTGAACAAAATATCTCAAGAACGACCAAAGATCTAGGAATAGAAGTTGAAATGTTATATTTAAGTTAGGCATCCTCCTGGGACGTGACACGAAGCTTTTGAACAAAATCGATTAAAGAGTACTAGTACTTTACTGATGCACTTTTTCAGTTTTTTTTCGATTTTCTCAAAATTCACACCTAAGATTTTTTTTTTATCAAAAATCAATTATTTTTTAGATTCTTTTTAAAATGTATTTCTCATTTTGCCATTGAAATCTTCTTAAGACCACTTTACTCTTGTACTTCATAGGAAAGATCGGAGAAATGGTTCCCATGTTAACAAATATAAATATTTTTCCACGTTTTTTTTTTTTTTTTCCTTTGGGGTTGGGGGGGTTCTTCCCTGGGGGTTTGGGCCCTCTTTTGGGATTTTTTTTTTTTTTTATTCCAAAAATTGTTCCGATAGGAATAACAACTACTATAATTGATTTTTACTTTCTCTTACCTATACCGGGATATTCCCGGTATCCCGGTGGGCAGGTCCATCTCTGTATATGTAATATATAGAAAGAAAGTATTGTTATATCAACTCTTCTAATGCTTATATTTCATACTCAATTAAAATCTTCGTTGTCTTAGATCTGGATCAATTGATCAAAAAAACCATTAATATTTTGGTCATTTGTTATTTATCTGAAGTCTATTGCAGTCTTTCAGGTTGTTAGATGTGATATACACATTTTTCAAATGATAGAATAATATTATTTCAACATCAATTCCTGTATAAATAAAATATTTGAATCGTAGTTTTTAAACAATTTATTATTTAATTTTTGTCTCTGATTTTTGGAGACAAACTCATATTGCTCTTATTTATCTTATATGTCAAAGTTCGTTATTTGTTCTTTCCATTTATTTATCCGTGATTTTTTTTTTTTTTTTTTGTTTGTGATTTTGAGCAATAAAAATTGAAATTATTTTATATGTTTCTATTATTGTCTTTTCCTCCGTGCAAAAGTAAAATATTATATAGAGATCGGCAGGCAGCCTCTAACTTGTTTTTATATCTTGGACAAAAATAATAAATGGCTTAGTTCGGAATAATACTTTTTCATGAATTGTCAGGTTTATGTTGGGATGGCACGTGACTTGGGGTGCTGCCGCACTCGAGTCACGTCACACCGGGAATATTCAGAGAGAGAGAGAGAGAGGGTGGGTGGGGGTATAGTGGTTTGAGAGGCGATTGCCGTCGTCGTCGTCCACGCTCATCAACGTTTTGCCATCCACCCTTTTGCTCTTCGCCCTTTCGTCATCCGACATTCGCCGACTTCAAAGTCGACATTCGCGAAATTAAGCCTTGCCAACACGCCTTAGACACAAGGTCAATATCAATCACATTGGGAGGATTTGCCAGGGCGGAATTTGCCGACGAGTAAATGTCTATTGGACAGCCTCACCTACATCCACCAACACTCTTCTTGTATCTATACGTTAAATTTTACTTTAAATATATAGACTAAATTACTTAAAGCATCGATCTACAAAATTTTGAAATTCATGGCACCTTTTTCGAGTTCGGAATTTCTTTTTAAATTAGATCATTCAATCTTTCTTTACTTATTTGAAATCCCAGACAACTTTCACTTCAGATTATTTATAATATTTTATTACAATATATTATTACACGAAAAATATTAGAATATATTATTAAATTATTGTAGTAAATTTAATAGGTCAAATTTTTTTTTAAATTCATTTATTTTTAACAGACGAATTCATGCTCAGGGGCCCACATCTTGTGGGTACGTGGATGGCGACCACGAGCTACCCGAGCTGGGACTGGCAGTCCTTCGGTTCTTTACAAGTCTGTCCCTTCCCTATATTTTCAACAGTCGACAGACCGTGCATCGGGCCGGCCTGCTCTATTTCTTTAGGTCGCAAAAACCCATTCCTCCGACCCCGCACTTGCTAGGAAAGAAGAAGATTTTTAACCTACGAATAAAAAAAAAAATTAAATTTTTGATATTTTAAATCGTGTTAACAGGGAAACAAAATCGGGTGAAATTCAACGTAATTTTTAAATTTTAATGCTCAGAATTTTAATTGTTTTCTATAGCATAAAAATTTCTCTCTCTTAGTATTTAAAAATTAATTTTCCAAGCGAATCTATGAATAAGTCAATCTATAGTCATATCGCCTCTAGTTTTTATTTTGATATTTGGAATAATTTTTTAATGAATATGAAAATTGAGTGTAGGGTGAATAGAGGGTGAGAGTGTAGGGAAGGGGGCGGTTGTGTGTATATTTTTTTCCGTTGACTAAACACAGCCAATTTTTATTAATATCGCGCTTAATATGCAGGCCCAATCTGGCGGGCGGCGTGGAATGCCTAACGAACCAAAAGGCCGAAAGGCCGATCTGCCCTTACCTAAGAGGGCTGACTGGCTGGCTACAAGCAATTTGAATCTTTTATCATCATGGGCCAAGGCAGTCGGATGTATGCCGATTTATCAAATGTTCCGAACAAATAAACTCTTGGCTATTCTTTCACGATTGATGTCTTGTATTTTGTATGTATTTTTAAACTAACGACCGATCGAGAAGAAAAGTTTTTTTTTTTACTTTTAAATATAAAATAGATAGATTAATTGAAAAAATATGACGTTGCTTATATAAATTTCTCCTTTATAAAAAGTAAGAAGGGATATATATTCTATATAAAGTTTTTTTTTTTATAGATATTTTTATTCTTGAATAAACAACCAGGATTGTTAGTTGAGCAGGGTCAGTCATTTGTTAAGCAATTAAAATAAAATGATCCCCCTAGGCAGCAGGTATACATAGTGAAACTTGAGGGACACTCCAGGGATATACACGTCCACACCAGGGACACACAGGGACACACCCCGCACCAGGAACACATTTTTCTTCTGGTCACTTTCGATCTACTGTGTGTGTCCCTGTGCGGGCGTGTATGTCCCTGGTGTGGACATGTATATCCCTGTGTGTCCCTTAAAGTTCACTATGCAGACCTGCGGGCGTGTATGCCCTTGATTAATTTTCATCATTTTTACTAGGGCCAGTATCTACAAACCTACCGCATTTTTAGAGAATTTTATTTTCAGTGAGAGAGTAGTTAGACATTATTCATGTTGTTCCTGTATCATCATGGGCCAAGGCAGTCGGATGTATGCCGATTTATCAAATGTTCCGAACAAATAAACTCTTGGCTATTCTTTCACGATTGATGTCTTGTATTTTGTATGTATTTTTAAACTAACGACCGATCGAGAAGAAAAGTTTTTTTTTTTACTTTTAAATATAAAATAGATAGATTAATTGAAAAAATATGACGTTGCTTATATAAATTTCTCCTTTATAAAAAGTAAGAAGGGATATATATTCTATATAAAGTTTTTTTTTTTATAGATATTTTTATTCTTGAATAAACAACCAGGATTGTTAGTTGAGCAGGGTCAGTCATTTGTTAAGCAATTAAAATAAAATGATCCCCCTAGGCAGCAGGTATACATAGTGAAACTTGAGGGACACTCAGGGATATACACGTCCACACCAGGGACACACAGGGATACACACGCCCGCACCAGGAACACATTTTTCTTCTGGTCACTTTCGATCTACTGTGAGTGTCCCTGTGCGGGCGTGTATGTCCCTGGTGTGGACATGCATATCCCTGTGTGTCCCTCAAAGTTCACTATGCAGACCTGCGGGCGTGTGTATGCCCTTGATTAATTTTAATCATTTTTACTAGGGCCAGTATCTACAAAACCTACCGCCTTTTTAGAGAATTTTATTTTCAATGAGAGAGTAGATAGACATTATTCATGTTGTTCCTGCAAATTATTTATTGGATCTCTTTTCTATATTAGAAGGGTTAAGTATGCTGGGATAAATCGTTAAGGTTATGGAGAAAATTCACCAGGGGTTACTTTCCACATTAAAATAATTTATTTAGCAAATATTCGGATTGCCTACGCAATCCATCCTCAGTGCATTAAATTATACATATGTGGAGCGTGTTTTACTATTTCAGCCACTTTTGTTATTCAATTATTGGGTTTCAAATTTCCAAAAATAATTAACAAATCCTTCTTGCTAGTTTGTCTTATATTTTAATTTTTTTCTTACATTGATCAAGACTTAATAAAAAATTTTCTGCGCAATATTAATAAGATTTCTTCTATCAAAAAAAAAAAAAATATCACTCTATAAGTAAAATATGCCAATGTCAGATATTTTAATTTTCTTGACTGATTTCATATTCAAACATTTTCTCACCAATTCATCTTTTTTATGATGTTTTTTTTTGAAAAAAAAAAAAAAAAAAAAAACTCCCCTTTAGATATATTTTCAGAGATGGATGTGTCAATATGAAAAATACCGAAATTTTTTTTTTAGTTCTTGTCAGCAGGTGCAAGTGGACGATTCGACGCATAAATGTTCCATTATAGTACATTCATATTAAATTAACACTCCGAAGAGGGTGCATATATATGAGATTAGATACCCCTAAAGTTGCCTATAAATTATTAAAGCAAAAAAAAAAAAAAAGTTCGAAAATTGTTTTTGATTTGCATTCCCGCTATATAAAACTATTTATACGTATGGCCAGCCGAGATATTGTGCATTTTCAAACAAGCTGCATCTAGGGTCCTAAATTAGAAGGGTCACCAGCATACCCCGCCACTTATTACCCTGGTTTACACCATATAAATGCAAATTTACAAAAACTCCTACGGCTTTGGGAACCCTCATTAACTCTAAAGTGCTCTCTCCCTCTAGTCTAATTAAATCAAATAAAGAAACTAAAAAATGAGGAAAATTTTTGAGAATATATTTGTATATTTGAGCTTAAATTAATTAAACGAATTTTCCAGAGTGATTTATGAGTATGTGCATTTATCTGCTATGTGACTAGAGAGTAATTTAATTATACCTGAGTAAATTTGCACATTTAAAAACGTTGTCTATTTTGGCAAAAATGATTGGGTATTTTGAGATCATTAAAATTGTTAATCAAGGAAATGTAATGAAATGAAAGCTATTTTATATAATTAGACCTTCTAAAATTTATTATATATAATAATTAAAATATTACTTTTACCATATTGTTTGACAAAATGCTCATTTTTTACTTATTAATAAATTTAATCAATATGTTTAATGAAATCCATAAATTAAGAACAATTTTGAAATTTTTGTTTAATATAGTTTTAGAATATCTTTTTCTTTTCCAAAAATCATCTTTCTTATGTTTATAGAGTCATTAAAATTTAAGTCCCAAATTTTAATAGAGAAGAGTGTATGAGTACATTAAAACCTCTTTAAGACAAGTTGTAACTACCACGCGCGCCTCAGTTTAACGTGATAAGTAATTTCTGAAAAACTGGTTTAACAAGGGCTTTGAAATTATGAGGAAAAATTTTGTTTTTCGGTTTCGAAACAATTTATTATCAATTTGTGGTCACCAACAATACTGATTAGCGGTTTCTTTTTTTTTTTTTTTTTTCTTAAAAACATTCACACTTTTTTTCTCATTCACACTTACATTCACACAGTCCTATCGGCAACTTAGGCAATTTAAGACTTTGACGATAACCGTTATATTAATAATATATATATTTGGGGTCCAGGCATTTCTATTTGTCATTTGGCTGATCATCAGTTATTTGAACTAAAAAAAAAAAAAAAAAAAAAAAAACGCTCCAATATTTATTTTTACTCTGAAATGAATTTAAAAAAAAAGTAAAATAACTACTCGAAGTCCTGATGAAAACATAATTTATTTATGTTGTATTAATAATAAATACACAAATAGATTAGGTCGAATTTGAAAGATTTTGCATCCTGTATGCTTAAAAAAAAACTATTAAAAAAAATCCAATTAATTAAATTAATTCACCTCTTTACAACTTATATGATTTGACTTATTTTATTTATTTATTTTTTTCTAGGTTTCTTTTCACCTCGATGGGATTAATGTCTGCCGTATCTCGTTCTCTACATCGTGAAACTTGAACGAAACATCAAATGAAATTTTTTCTGCAATTTGGGTAAGTTTCATATTATTATAGAAAACTATCAAATTATTGTAATATTAAAAACACTTAACCTTTTAGGAATTCAGAATTTCGTTTAAATTTAATGTGGTAACCGTTGGCTCTAGTTTTTTTTTTTTTTCTTTTTAAACACGCACACTTTTTTCTCATTCACACACACATACACACAGTCTTGTCCGCAACCTAGGCCATTTAAGACTAACGATACTCATATTTAGTAATATATATATTTGGATCCAGGGATTCTTATTTAAACCATTTGGTATCCAAATGGCTTAAATAAAATCATCGGTTTGCCTGGGATCCGAACTCGTAACCCTTGGTATAGAAAGCAAGCACGCTACTAACTACGCCAAGCCCGAGGGCACCTACAAAACATGATTTAATTAGGTAAATTAAACTAAAAACACAAGGTGATATGTTTCAATATGAGATTTATTGGACCAATACCGGTAAATAAATGTTGAAACATATCACCTTGTGTTTTTAGTTTTGTTTACTTTTATTTTCGTTTGATGGGAATTATTTTCCCTAATATATGTAACATATCAATTTTGCATCATTGAGTAATTTACCATAAATTATTTAAATTTTATGAATAAAAAAATCAGCAGGATTTATATAAATCACATTTTTTTTTTAACATTTTATTTTTAAACATCGGTTTCGGACTCTTTTTACTTTCTCTTACCCTATATATGAAATATATATATAGAGAGAAAGTATAAATACACCATACAACAAATAATCATCTTTAAACAATTACCATAAAAAAATTCATAAATAGAAAAAGTGAACTAATGGTACTCACGGGAGTAGAACCTACGTTCTCCCGTGGGTGTTTTAACCTATAAACTAGGATTCACTGTTTAAGTTAGTCGGGAAGTATAAGATTTTATTTAAAAATTTAAACTACTAAGTGAGGGGAGACAGCATCTGGGCTGGGTCTAGTGCTCTCACTTGAGCATCTCAAACTCCCATTCTTATAAAGAAACTCAGATGATTTATCAAAATCTAATAACTCTTACAAATTATGTTTCAACACCGCATTATTATTTGCTGCATTCACAATTTTCATCTCTTTGCTATCTTCCTTGAATTTTCAATTTTTTTTCATGTTAATTTTAGAAAAACATATTGGAGCATATTTTTCGCTTATCAACGATCCCCATTTTTTCCCCCATGTCAGAGAGAAAGAAAGACAAACCGACTGACCTTGGTCGACGCCTCTTTATTGGATTAGGTATTTTTTTCCATTCTAAATTCTACGTTTTTTCGGATCCGAATAATAATATATCCTTTGTAAATCCTGCGGAGGGAAGGCGCTCGCTGGTCGTTGATGCGATGATCGTATTCAGTGTGTAACTTGGGGAAATGATTGGCTAGCTGATAGACCAGCCCTTCCTCAGGCTTATGATTTATATCGAAGAGGGATGGGTGGCTATTTTGCCTTCGTCCCTTGGCATTTTTATCGTTCTCGATGAGTATACTCCCGTCCCTTGGTCAGCAAATCATCTTTTTTATGACCCCAAGACATTATCATTATGTTTCTGTTTGTTTAATTAATTTATAAGAGCGTAAAAAATTCATTGAATATTTAATTTTATTAAGATAATAATAATTAATTTTGGTAATGATCACTTGCAAAGGGCTGTTTTGAGTTTTGTCCCATTAAAACAAACCATTTAGGGTGTTACATTATCACAAAGTCCAGGATTTCCCTTGATTCTCCTTAATCCAAACGACTTTTACTTCTTATCCAGGCTATTTACTCGTTCAATATGCATTATGTAGATGAACCCAGCTACTCAGTTATAATACGTCAGAAACAAGCTTATTTTAAATTGGCTAATTATTCAGACCACATCAATTAATATTAGTTTTCATTTCACTATTAAATTAGCTAATTTAAAACTTTCTTTTGATGCGGAATTATCAATGGCAAAAATGGCTGGGAGTCTTATGCCAATAATATGTTAAATAAATAAATAAATGTCAAATTATTTCAGAATTCAATATTCAATATTAGCAAAGTCTCTTTAGCGGTCAGATATCCTGAGTAAAAATGATTAAAAATGATCGAGGGATCCACACGCCCGCAGCTAATCTGCATAGTGAACCTTTAGAGCAGCGTTTCCCAAACTGTGAGGCGCGCCTCCCCTAAGGGAGGCGCAAATATATGCCACAGCGAGCAATTTTCTAATTGCCAAAGTTTTATAAACAAAATAATAAATAATATAATAGTTTGTATTTATATATTTTTTAGCAATAAAAATTTTTGTTTGTATTATTTGATAAAAAGGGGGGGGGGGCGTCATACGACTAAATATTTTAAAGGGAGATGTGGTCTTCGGACCTTATGCACCCATTCCAAAAAAAAAAAAAAAAAAAAAAAAAAAGTTTGGAAACCACTGGTTTAGAGAGACAGAGGGATCCACACGCTCGCACCAGGGACACACATTTTTCTTCTGGTCATTTTCGATCTATTGTGTGTGCCCCTGGTGCGGGCGTGTGGATCCATGCGTGTCTCTAAAGGTTCACTATGCAGACTAGCTGCGGGTGTGTGGATCCTTTTTTAACATTCACACTTTTTTTCTCATTCACACTCACGTTCACACATACATGCACACAGTCTTTTCGGCAACTTAGGCCATCTAAGACTTTATACGATAACCGTTGTATAAAATAATATCTATTGCGATCCAAGCATTTCTATTTAAGTCATTTGGTATCCAAATGCCTTAAATAAAATCTTCGGACTGCCTGGGGTCCGAACACGCGACGTTCGGTATAGAAGGTAGACACGCTACCAACTACTCCAAGCCCCGTGGGCGAAAAGCCTGTTAAAAAAATCAATCTATTCCCACCTTCTCATCCCCTCTTAGAGGCAATTTTTTTAATTTCAAATCTGGCCCCTTCAAACCGGAATTACTGTATTTCTTTTCATATATTAATATGTCGGTAGAAATAGTGCTTTTAAAATAATTAAATAAAATAGATAAACGAAAAATCCCATTTAAATTTCAACATCTTAAGAATTTTTACTCGAATAATATTTATTGCATTAAATCTCCATTTAGTTTCGGTCCGCTTTTCCATCCCATTTTATATCAACTTATGAGATTTTACCTTTAAAAAAAAAAAAATCTAATCTAAATCCCGAACAACAAATCCGAATCGCGCTATTATTTAACACTTTGAACAAAAACAAAAGAGAGAGAGTGGGCGTGTAAAAAAAAAAACAGGGTAACGATGTTGTCGTCGGCGTATATGCATGTAAATCTTACATGTTTGTAAAGGGACAAATGTAATCTAATATCCACTAATAGGCTGTCTCTTTCTTGTAGCCGGGGGGATAGATGACCCTTGTCATACAATTCGGCTGTTTTTCTCTCTTCGCTCTCAAGACAATGGCCCTAATGGCCACTCATCGGGGTTCATTAACCATCTAGAGAAAGAGGGAGATAAAAACCTATATCTAAAAGAGATGGCCTTTGGAAAGAAAATATTGTTTTTTTATTATCCTTGAAAATATCAAATGTTGATTGGCTTTTGTAAAGATAATAATATAGTAAGGTAAAAAAATTTATCCAAGGATGATATATGTTAAATCAAAAATACAAAAGATCTAGGTGGGTTGTTATATAAAAATTCATTCAGGGAAAAACAATATTAAAAACACAATTACCTTTTACTTTCTTTTATATTTACATAATGTAAATAAGGATCGAGTTTCTTACTTTTCAAAAGTTATGACAAACATCCATTTTTATACAATAATAAAAAATCTGGTGTGACTGGTCGCACAGCACACAACTAACCTCCTAGCTCAATTCTTTCATGCTTTAAATTGAACCCAGACAGGCAGACACACACACAGACAGACCATTTCGCGAAAGCCACTTTGTTGGTTTCAGGGGACCTCAAAACCTGTATATCCATCAAAATCTCGACATCGAATTTTTGACATGAATCCAATACTTTCTCTCTCTATATGTGGAAGACAAACACAATTTTTAGAAAAACAATAAATATTTTTTTTTTTTTATTGAATTATTTATATTTTTTTTTTTAAATAAAAGAAAATAAAATATATTTTTTTTAAAAATTTTTTAAAAAAAACTATTAATTAAAAAATTTTTAAAAAAATTTCTGCTTAAAACAATATTTAATATTTTTTTTTTTAAACACCATTAAGGGTCCATATATATGTATATTAACATATACATATAGGTAAGAGAAAGTAAAAATATGGTAAATAAAAAGACAAAACACATCACACAGTTTCGAACAGCGAAAGTGTTTGTTTATTTTTTTGATAAAGGTGGTCAAGGGTCTAGAGCAGTGGTTCCCAACCGGTGTGCCCCGGCACCCAAGGGTGCCGCGTGATTGCCTTAGGGGTGCCGCGATATATTGGAATAAATAAAAAAAAAAATTATTAATAAACAAATAGTTTATAATAGGAGTTAAAATTTTGCTGAGATCGTTGAGGTTATGGATATGGAGAAAATATACACCAGCGGTTGCTTCCACAATTAAAATAATTTATTCTGCAAATATTTCGAAATGCCTACGCAATCCATCTTCAGTGCATCAAATTTCACAAATGTGAAGCGTGTGTTAATGATAAAATCGTTTTGTATGAGAAGCCATTCAACAATCAGGGGGATTTTTTCATGTGCAGGCCACTGAGGGAAAAACTATACATATACACAAGAACATATAATCTTTTTCATCATTTGTAGCCCTGAGGATGGTCCCATACGTGACCGAAACTTCGGCCCTGGTTTGTTAATAAATTGAAATATAACTAGCTGCTTGCTCATTTATTCTTCCTATTGGATATCAACACTCAGCTATATACCTCCTTCAAATAATAATTTTTCATTTCTTCGTTCGTTCTTTCCTTAACTCCTGAATTAACGAAATAAAGTCAAGAAGTTTCACTTCAAAAATCAAGCCTCGCTTATTACCATTTTTTAATCTTTTGGGATTGAAGACCATCTTCATATAGGTCTTCATATTCGCTGTACGAGTCTTTATTTGACATCCTTTCAAAATTATTTTAAATTTATTAAAATAAATTTTATCCCACGACACTAAGACAACTGACCGCTTGAGCAAACCTTTACTTCTCCTTGAAAGGAGGACAAACTAATTTTGTTGATTATATTTTTTTGACTTTTAAGGGAAGAAACCACTTAGAAGATTTGATATTCATTCAAACTTTATATTTTCATCATTTTCTTGTATTAATGAAACACGAGTATTTATTAATTTTAAATAACTAGAAAAAAAAAAAACATGAATTTTTATGTTAAAGTGATTTGGTTTTTTTTTTTTTTCTTCAACGATTACAAATTCTAGAAGATATCATGGGGATATCGTAAAATCAGCCGAATGGATTGTGATCTAGAGGCGTTCCAAGGCAAGGCGAGGAAAACCCTCTGGTTATTTATTGGCATACGTTTCCACCCCCTCTTCCACCTCTTTTTTAACTCTATTTCATGCACTAAGCCAGAGCAGGTATACATTTTTTATGTATAATAAATAAATAAACTTGGTCATCTAGTTTACGAGTGAGAGAGGATGGAGTTTGCAAACATGTTTTTTTCTCGTTGTTCACGTTCGAAATTTAGAATGATTACGTTGCAAAATGAGCCATATACATACACATCGTATATTTCTTTTTCCCTTTTTTTTATAATAACTACTTTTGAAACCAGATAGTTCCATTAATATTATTAAATTTATTATGCAAATAATTCTTTTTAAAAGTTGAATGAGAGGGAGATAGAACTGTAGCGTCAAATTATAAAAAATCAATGGTGTGGCTTAACGCGTAGCACACAACTTTCTCTTACCTTCAGTAATCGAAAGTGTAGTGTACTGTGCTGATTTTTTTGTTTCAAGATAGGTCTATATCTAGTTTTCCATAGCGCCTTAGTTCCAAATTTGACCAATTGCGTTTCATAAGTAAAAAAATCTGGTGTGACTGGCGCACAGCACACAACTTTCTCTTACCTTCGGTAATCGAAAGTTGTGTTCTGTGCTTGTCACACCAGATTTTTTGTGTCGACATGTATTTAGTTTCCGACCATAGGGTACGATTGAATTCAAGATGTAAAATTTATAAGTATTGGAAAATATTTATATTTTGTTTCCATGGCAACCATTTCTCCTATCTTTTCTATGGAGTACAAGAGTAAAGTGGTCTTCAGAAGATTTCAATCACAAAATGAGAATATACATTTTATAGAGAATCTAAAAAATAATTGATTTTTGAATTAAAAAAAAATCGTTGGAGCAAATTTTGAGAAAATCGAAAAAAACTGAAAAAGTGCATCAGTAAAGTACTAGTACTCTTGGGTCGATTTTGTTCAAAAGCTTCGTGTCACGTCCCATGGGGGTGCCTAACTTAATTATAAAATTTCAACTTCCTAGCTCTTTTTGTTCTTGAGATATTTTGTTCACAGACACACACACAGACAGACAGACAGACAGACCATGTCGCGAAAACCACTTTTTTGGATTCAGGGGACCTCAAAACGTGTATATCCATCAAAATCTCGACATCGAATTTTTGACATGAATCCAATACTTTCTCTCTCTATATATATTAACATATATATAGAGGTAAGAGAAAGTAAAAGTAAATTGATTCAAAATTTCCATAGGCTCTGAGTATTTCAATTATATTTTAAATGTTGACTGCATGAAATAAACCATGGTTATTTTTCAAAATTTTAATCTCATATTTGGATATTTTATAGGCCTACACGATAGGGATTCTAAACCAATACAAAATTTCATAAGAATAGAAATTATTTTTTTTTAATGTGTGAAAAGTTCGAAAGGGGACTGACTCCCTTTTGAGTAGAAATTTACATGCAAATCCCTTTAGCGATTTAACATTGGCTCTATGGAAGGAAGAGCCGGAAAGTGAATTTGAAAAATCTGAAATACTACATCAGAAAAGTTTACTTTAAACAATTTTTACGAAAAAACTTATATATATATTTATTTATTTTAAAGAGCATCTAAAAAATTTTTGAACTTTAATCAAAATCGTCAGACCAAATTTTGAGAAATTCGAAAAAAAAACTGAAAAAGTACTTCAGTAAAGTACTAGTATTTTTTGGCCGATTTTCTTCAAACGCTTAATTTTACTGTCCGGATGGATACCTAACTTAAATATAAAATTAATTAAATAATTCAACTTCATAATTCATTTCCTTCGTGCTTAAAATTGCCCACACACACACAGACAAACCAATTTTCGGGACCCACTTTTTTAGACTCAAGGGTTCCTATCTTTCAAAATCTCGACGTTGAATTTTTGACTTGATCGCAATACTTTCTCACTATAGGCCAATATTATATATATATAGAGGTAAGAGAAAGTAAAAATATTTTAAATATTAGAAAATTGAAATTGGTTTTATAATATAAGTTCTGTATTATAATTACCTAAATTTATTTGTATGTGCATGACTAGTATCTTGAGTATCGTGTTTGCTTCAGATGATGGGGGGAGGGAGGGGGACGACATATAAACGTTAATTTGAATAAAATAAAATTATTTGCACAATTCTTGTTTTTATTCTGACCCCATCACCATTTATATATTCAATCAACATTTGTTAAATATTGGTAGAAATATACAGAATTCATTATATTTTATTTTTAATAATTTTTCTATCAATTTTTATCCATTAATATTTTTATTTTATTCAATAAGATTATTATATGTCTGTCATGAGAGACAACTGACTAAACGTTGATAACGTTCCAAATAAATATCGCTATATTATATTGATTAATATACCTATTCAATGGGTTAGATATAATGCTAGATAAATAGATTGTGATTTTTAGAGAAATGATCAATCAAATTATATTTACCAACTTTACCTGGCTAAATGAGCAGTAAATGTTATTTTTTTGTATTTATTTAGTTAAAATTAAAATTTGAATATATTAATTAAAAAATTTATTTAACAATAAAATTCTATTCAAATATAACGGGGGTTTCTGTTAGGTCTAGAGATAATTCAGAGGATGGTTGTATTGGTTAAAAATAAAATAAAAAAGGTTTCCATAAATATATATCCGGCAACAATTCTTTCACAAGATATTCAACATTTTATTTTTTTCACTAAATAAATATCTCGAAAACGTGTTGAATATTTGCAAATAACTCACTAATGTCAAGTCCTACAGTATTCCGGAGAAAAAAATCAATTTATCTATTTCGAAATGGCATCTATTTGATATTTTTAAATGAAATTTAAAAAATGCCTCTTTTTAAAAGGGTAAAATTGATAATTTTTTTTTTTTTTAGTTAGTCACTTAGTATTATTTGCTGCAAAAAAACAACCGGTCAAGCAAGCCTTTATATTATTTACTGCAAAAATAGAGTATATGGACGATGTTATGCACGAAGGAACCAAGCGCTATTTACCTAAAAGAGAAATAAATGAAAAATTAAATATTTTTAAATAAAATTATTTTATTTAAAAATTGCTAGATATTCTTTCGTTTATTTACTAAATCTCGAGCGGGTTTGAAAAATTTCCGAGCGGGTTCGGGCGGGTCTGAAGAATGGTAAAAAATTACGGGCTGGGTGCGGGCGGGAAGTAAAAAAAAATACGTTCACGAGCCGGTCCGGCCAAAAAATATCGGCCCGTGCAGAGCTCTACTCCAAGGGCTCTGATTTTTTTAAATTTTATATTATTCTAAATCAAATATTTCAAAATATATCTTCGGATATATAACTGTAAAAAATTAAATAAATATCTTTTGGTCAAATTTGAAATAGTGATTTGTAAGTAAATTTTATAAAAAAAAATTGTCTCCCTTTCCTCAAAGAAAAAGTTGAAATGACGCCTCTGGTTTAAGGGCATTCCAGGTATTAATGTTTATACGAACTTTTTTCTTTATTTTAATTTTAAACAATAAAACCAACCTCTGAATTATCTCTGCTTATTACAGAAGCCCGAAGCCTACTATATTTGAATAAAATATTATTTTAATCTATTTTTAAATACATTTTTTTATTTAACTGATATATTTAGATTTTAATTAAATAAATATGAAAAAATAACATTTTCTTCTCTGGTTGCTAACGTTGAAGCCATTACAGAAACGCCCCTTGCTTCATAATCAAAGGGTCAATGGCAATGGTTAACTTTCTGTTCTGTGCAGCAATAAACACATCCCTAACATACATATCATATATTTGTATTAAACATTTTTATTTAATGAAAAAATTCGTATAAAATACTGATCCTTGGTTTGAATAATTTTTTTAAATTTTATTAAAACAATCCAATCGATATCTTTTAATTTATTCTACAGACTACAATAAAAATAATGCTTATTTATTTAAATCTTATAGAACAAATAAAAAAAAATTATACCTAGGTATATCCACTATATTTTTAATTTGGACATATTTACTTTTCATATTCATTTATTATCATGTTATATTAGGTAGAAATTTACCTAGAAATGGTTGGATTTAATTTTTATATCAAATTTATTTCGCAAAACCTTTCATTAAATCAATTCTTTTTTTTTTATTGATATATTAAAATAATAATATAAAATATGTTGTCGATTATTTGTTTTGTTTAAATTATCATTGAAACGGAGTCCTTATTAAAATGTATTTAAAATGAGGTCGCATGTAATAATAGATTAATAAATGTTGTATTGAATTGTAATACAAAAGATGACTGGGCATTAATTTAATCCCATTAAAATATTTAAATTATGATTTATAAATTCATAAAAAAAAAAAAATGAAGTAAAAATGAAGTGTAATTTTACTGCATACGGTCTAAAATTTCGAAATTGTGATTTGATTAGAATGTTTTTAAAATGTTCTATTTATTCGCATATTACCTGAATAAATAAACTTTAATAATAAATTATATTCATAGATAATTTTGGCTTGTATATTTTTCTCGAGTAATTTTCCAAAAATATGCTCATAATAATAATAACAGCTATCTATCTATTCGCTGCCATTCTCTCCTATTTTGCGACAAAATAAACAACACACCTGGACAAATAAACAGATTGAGGGGGTGGTGGTTGGATATAATATATGCGAGCAGAGAGCGCGTCAAAAACAGCAACGGTGCATTATAATAACTGTAACATGAGGTTAACTGGGGCTTAACACCGATGGAATGAATGGAAATAAAACAAAAACATTAATCAAATATTGAATTAATGAGTTTATTTTATATTCTTAATTCCATTCGTTTACTGTTGATATAAATCCTATTTCGAAAATAAACACAAGTATATATGTTATTTATATCAAAAAGAGGAAATGATTTAAGAAAACATTAATATCAAGTTATTATTTTATATTTTCAAATAAATTTTAATAATTAGAAGTAAAATTGATCTGTAAAAAACGCCTCGAGTAAAATAGAGCTTGGAATTAAAACAACTTTAAGCTAACTTCGTATAGCAAAAGTCGCGGGTTCGGACCCCAGGCAGTCCGATGATTTGTTTAGGCCATTTGGATACCAAATGGCTTAAATAATTATAATAAGAATGCCATAATAATTACACAATAATTACATAAGAATGCCTGGACCTCCTATAGATGTATTAAACATACGAGTATCGTTTAAAGTCTTAAATGGCCTAAGTTGCCGAAAAGACTGTGTGTATGTGTGTGTGAATGAGAAAAAAGTGTGTTTTTTAATAAAAAATAAAAAAAAAAAAACTTTTAAGGAACTATCTGCAAAACACGCATTCTGCACTACACAGTACTTTTTATTAAACTTTACTGGTAGAGGGAATTTAAATTATACACTAGGTTATGTATTTCAAATTGTGTTTTGTATAATTTTAATTCTCTATATTCATCTCATTTTACTATGTTTCAACTAGTGCCTACGGTCGCCACCATCAATTTAACTTTACCGTTATTTAAAAATGGATATTTTTTCGAATAACGAATATTTTTCCTCATTCAAAATGTAGATTTTGTTTGATTTTTTTCTCCTTTATTAATATAGGCACTTTCTCTCCCCCCTTCAAATGGTATAAGTATACTAATTTATATCAATAAATACTCCTGGACCTCCTAATATATCGTTTCTAAATAATGAGTAGGCTATCGTTTAGTTAGTCTCTATGGCTTAAGGCACCCCCAGAGGGGTCGCGAGAAAAATTTCCAGGGTCGCCAAATTTAAAGAACTTTATATTACAATAAAAAATGTTTTATAAACACCTCTAATAAAAGGACATTTCAGAAATAGTTTCATTTTAACTACGTTGACGATTAAAAAAAAACCTCTACTGTCTACTCAAGGGTCGCGATAAATTTTTTCAAAAAAATGGGGGCCGCAAATGAAGATAGGTTGCGCACCACTGGCTTAAGGTACCAAAAAGACTTAAAAAAAATTCCTCCCCAGCCTCATCATCAGAACCGGTGGTGACAGTAATGGCGAAATGCGAAAATATTTAAAAGCCAAATTCGTTAATTAATTAATACAGAATATCTATTATAAAACCAGTTTAGTTTTATTTAAAATAGATATTAGAATTTGTTTAATTTTAATTTTAAATGCTTCTTATTTTAGAGTAATACTACTTGAACTTTTTTTTTTTTTAGTCTTGCGGTAATCTTTGAAAACAACACGCCACTTAAGTTGACGGATTTGAGGAAGAAAAATATATATCTGCGTTGAGATTTCGCTTATTCATTTAACCGTGAGTTTATTATTATTTTTTTTTAATTTTCTATTATCTATACTAATGTATTTTTATAATTATAATAAGTTTTCTAATATTGATACAAAAATCTTTTAATACACACACTTAACAGTAGAGTAACTAGGCGGGGGCGAAGGGCCGCTCGAGGCCCCCCTCCCCAGGTGCATCAGCCTTTGGCGCTTCCCAATACCGTCGTAAGCGCTCTAGGGCATCAAAGATGTAGTCCAGGGGAGATGATTTTATCATTTTTTTTGCATAGATTTTCTAAAAAAATTGATAGTTTTCTTTTAAAATTATAAAACCGCGCCCTAGTTGAACTTCGGCCCCACCCCCTCACCGCCCCAAGGCAAGTTACGCTGCTGACACTTAACTAATTTATTTATTCCTTGTGATTTTTTATTTTATTCATATAAACTAAATCTGTTAGTAAGCGTACCAGTATTTTACCCTTTAGGGCAGCGTTTTCCAAACTGTGGGGCGCGGCTCCCTAGGGAGGCGCGGACTAATCTAAGGGGGAGGCGCGAATGTTGGCCACCATGATCAATTTTCCAAATGATTGCTAGTTTTATAAATAAAATAATAAAATAATTTAGAAGCTTCTGGGACGGAGTTTTTAATTAATTAATATTGATAAATAAAAAAAATATTTTTATAGAAATTTTTATTTTTTGGTATTAAAAATGTTTGTTTTTGTATTATTTTATTAAATGTGTGTGTGGGGGGGGGGCGTCATACGATTTTTCGTAATATTCATAATATTTTTAAGGGAGGTTAAAGTTTGGAAAGCGTAAGACTCATTCTAGAAAATTATACTATGTGCAAACCCCAAAGGGAATTTTTTCAGGGTTTTAATTTTTTTTCTGACTAGACTCAAAGCTCGCCGAAGGCGATAGCAATGTTAATTATTTTTGGCTCAAATAAGAATGCCTAGACCCAAAAATATATATATTCTTAATAACTACAAATAATATTTTCCATCTACTATTTAA
>JAKCPI010026180.1:0-16442 GCA_023213315.1 Euborellia annulipes | reverse complement strand
TAATTATTATCTGACTAACTCTGAGCATAGATATACCAATTAATGGACTGAAGATGGTTTATAATAAATAGACCGAAACGCCTCCGGCTGATTGGTTAAGCATTCAGAGAATTTTCTTTCTTGGCTGCCTCTGCTTCCAAATCTCCTCTAATCAACATACACAGCCACAATTACATCTCATAATATATGTGTCCAAAAATGACGAATAAACTTGTATGGACTTGCGCGATCGGAAAAAATACTCCTAGACACAAACAAATTATTTTTACAGTTTTGCAATGCTTGATGTAAAAATATTTTGCTATAGGAACTAAAATTACAAAGACAAAAAATTAAGATTTTCACTAATTTTATGAAACCTTCGGCCGAATGCCCGATCGGAAGATGAAGTACGATTTCAAATATATTTTTTTTTGTTTGTTTTTCTTGTATTTACCAATCGCAACTTTTCCGCACTATAGCAGCTCTGAATTCAAAACTTGACTTTTTTCGATTCACCCTAGTGTACATACTGTATATAGGTAAGAGAAAGTAAATTAAAAAAGGAGACGAAAGAGAAATTATCAATTTATATAATTGGAGGTTTACTTCTTTTAAATTCGTATGAGGGATAATTAAAACAAAGTATTTTACTTTATTATACAGGAATTTTATTGCCAGACAACTGTTGTGTGCACATTCTCACAGTTTCGGACTATCATCAGGCCTGAAACATACAAATTGCTCTCTTAAACTTGATGCAGCACCGGGCCAATTTTCCATATGGTTACATTCTCTTCACAATACAATGAACGAACATCACAATTATGATTTTTTTTTTTTATAAATTTTAAGAAGACAGATAATATTGTTCTATTCAAAATCAAAAAATTTTTTTTATTCATAGTTTCAAGACTATGTCACTTTTTTCCAAAAAATTATGTCATTAAAATCAGTACATACCATGTCTCTACCATGGGCGTCCGCAGGGGGGGCAACCAGGCACTTGCCCCCCCCCCCCCCCCCCCCTGGAAAATTAAAATGATACAAAAAAATGTATAAAACAAAAAAAAAAATACAAAAAACCTTTCTCAGTATATATCCACCTTGCCGCGGTGAGAAAGCTTTAAATACTAAGAGATGTATAACATTATTAATATCAAAGTACGTTTTTTTAACTTATCTGAAAGTGACTTGCCCCCCTGCATTATCTGAAAGTGACTTGCCCCCCCCCCCTGCAAAAAATCCTGTGGACGCCCTTGGTCTCTACCTTGTCTCTTATTCAAATATATATTTCCCCAAAGGGAGTGCAATGACATAAATTGTATATATTATGGAGTGGGAGAATTTTTTTTGATTACACAGGTGTAGTGCAGATGTGAAGCTGACAAAATATTTTATATTTATTTTAAAACATATCGAGATTAAAAAAAGGTCAACTTCATTGTACTGTATTATGAAGATTATTATGATACTGTATTGTGAAGAGAATGTAACCATATGAAAAATTGGCTCTGTGGTGCATGAAGTTTAAAGCCGGCCATTCACGATCGCTCCAAATGGATGACATCCATTTGGATTATATCCAAAAAATTACCCCCATTCACGGTCACTCCACGTCCAGTAAGTGTTTCATCGAGTGCGTGTGCTTTTCTTATAACCTATTTTGCATTGATATGGATACAGATTTACTTTTACCACGTTTTTAACACTGACGATCAAGTGGCGCGAGGGCTTAGTGTCGCTCCAAGTGAGTTTCCCTATTCTCGACCAGTTGGAGTGATGGACGGATGGCTTGACGAAACTGGATTTTGGACTAATTGGATTACAAACTCATCCTATCGCTCCACGTCATCCATTTATTTTTCCCAACTCACGGTCAGTTTTTGGAGTGACATCGTTCCATTTGGATGGATGGAGCGATCGTGAATGGCCGGCTTAAGAGAGCAGTTTGTATGTTTCAGGCCTGATGACGGCCCTTTTCGGACCGAAACTTTGAGAATGTGCACACAACAGTTGTCTGGCAATAAAATTCCTGTATAATAAAGTAAAATACTTTGTTTTAATTATCGTCAACTCCATCATACGAATTTAAAAGAAGTAAACCTCCACTTATAAAAAAAGAAAAAGTAAATTTTTTTTTTTTTTTTTTTTTGGAATGGGTGCATAAGGTCCAAAGACCTATAATGACCAGTGGTCACATGCGGCCAGGAAGAAAATAAAAACAAAAGGGGAACTCAACTGCGGGAACTGAGAATATGCCTGTTGAGATTAGACTTGAAAGTCTGAAGATTGTAGGTTTTGGGGAAGTGAGACGCAGGGAGCTTGTTCCAATCACGGGACAAAGGAAGATTGAAATTGACTAGTTCTGTTAGTCGTGATCTGAAAGGCATAGGGATCCTGGGACGAAATTGAAATATCTCACAAGTATATCTTTAATTGTCAATAATTGATGAAAAGTGCAAGAATTTTGACAAATTTACCTGCACTTGGTTGAGGAATTATATCTGGATTCTTTTCATCAGTATCAACCAATTGATCACCCAGGACTCCTCCGCATCCTCCTACGGTGCCATCAAGTTTACTCGCCGGACTTCCTGGGCCTTTATCCACAGGCGATGGGATTCCAATGGAGCCCCCATGAAGAGAACTTGCCCCACTTGCGCCTCCGCCACCGAGACGATCTAAAGAGCCATGTCTTCCATGGAGACTATCTAATCCTGTTGCATCGCAATCATCCAAAACGCCGCCGCTGCTTCCATTTCTTGACCGATTTCCATTTTTCCCTCGACGTTTTCGTCTATCGGCTCGATGTCGAGTGCATTGCAAACGTAATACAATTACGACGATTAAAGAGACAATAAGAAGAGCACAAACAGCGCCGATCAGGACAGAAAGCATTGGAGTAAATCGAAGCGGAGGACGCGGCCGTTCTAAAATCAAAACAAAAGCAAAAGCAACGATAATTAAATTAAATTAATTCAATTTTGTGCAGATAATAAAGAATCTTGGAAATAATTAAACATTCAGAAGCTTGCTCTTATTATGAATTGAAAATATTTGGCTTATTTCACTAACAAGTAAGATCTACCCATCATAATGCAATATCAACCCCATCTATCCCCAGGGACTTTTTTGGCGAAATTGAGATTTAATATCGAAACTATTTTTTTATTCTAGTTCTGATTTGGCGATTAAGGGTGGGGATCGATATATGTATCGATAGTATTAATATATTTGGGGCAGGGACGTCATTTTAGGGGGGCAGGGGGGCATTTGCCCCCTCAAGGCTTTGGAAGACAATATTAAATTCTGAGCTTTGCCCCTAGGAACATACAAACAAAACATACATGTACACTTTTTCTTTATAAATGAATATAGAAGACTGTATAGATCAAAATATAGAAGTATATATGTTTATATGTATATAAATTAAGTAGCACAGGAGGTAAAAAAAATTTTTGCCCCTCTCTCCCAAGCAAAAACTGAAATGACGTCACTGATTTGGAGCATTCTACAAAAAAGGATTAACTTGTGTAGTTACAAATAATTCAATGATTACCAAAAATATTGACTTTTTATTAATCATCAGTTAATAGAAAAAGTTATTAATTTAAAGAAACACATGATAAATATTGAAATTTAAAAAATTTAATGAAAATATTCGTCTTTTTAACCCTAAAAAAGTCAGTCCCCTGGTATGTGTTAGCTCAAAAATGAACATTTAAAGATGGCATTGGCTTTCTTTATATACTTTATTGTTATTTTTGTGTCGAAAATCAGCATCTAAACAATCCATGTCAGTTCCTGGCTAAGTAATATTTTGGAAATTTATTATTTATTTGTTTATTTACTGTTTTGGAGCTTTTGCTCATTACAGGAGTTCCGAGTTACATTTTCGGCTTTGTGAGATACATTTTTTTTATATATATATATATATATAAGATATTTACAATAACGATTTGATTTAATTAATCATTTAACGCGAATTAATAAATTATTTCAACAATATACTGGATTTGCTTTCTTTTAATTGTTATATTTAATATACAGTACGGTATAAAAGAAAAAAAAAAGTATTCCATATCAATTTTTGTGTTTTATATCAAAAACGTCTGTTCCTTGGCGTCAGTCCCCTGGAGGTTTTCAACCGTAAAGCTAAGAGGCTAATGTACTTATATATTAATACCAAAAAAAAATATAAAAAAATCTGTTACTATATGAATACAATAAAATTAACTTATTAATAAATAGGAGAAAAAACCAGCGCCTCTTTATCCACCATACACACTATTTATTTGCAAATATTTCGGGTTGCAAAACGCCACCCATCATCAGTGCAGCAACTATACAAAGATAATAAAATTCAATATAAAATACAAAAATATTTACAAAGATCGGCTTACATATTTTGGTGGTGGATGTCGTCTATATTTTTGCCTCTGATTGTATAAATTTAGACGACATCCACCAGCAAAACTATGTAAGCCGATTTTGTAAATATTTTTTGTAATTGATTTTTTATTGAATTTTATTATCTTTGTATAGTTGCTGCACTGATGATGGGTGGCGTTCTGCAACCCGAAATATTTGCAAATAAATAGTGTGTATGGTGGATAAAGAGGCGTGGGTTTTTTTCTCCTATTTATTAATCTCAACCTCCAACCCAAACAATCAACGATTTAATTAAATTTAGACTGGTAACCGTAGGCACTAGTTGAAACATTGTAATATTTTAAAAGAAGGTAAATTATAACACTTTGTTAAATTGTTTCAAAATTAAATTTATTTTAATAAATACTCAATACGTATTTCAACACTTAACGTGTCATCATCACAATTTTTACATACTAAGCCAAATTACATTTTTCTTGTGCCTTATTCTACATGTGGGGAGGGGGGAGGAGTTGATCCCAATCCCATCCCCCGCCCCCACATGTAGACTAAGGCACAAGAAAAATGTAATTTGGCTTAGTATGTAAAAAGTTCTGATGATGACCCTTTAAGTGTTGAAATACGTATTAAGTATTTATTAAAATAAATTTAATTTTGAAACAATTTAACAAAGTGTTATAATTTACCTTGTTTTAAAAATCAACGATTATAAATTAACTTATTGTCTATCTAAATCATTACAAACAATTGAAGTAAAAGTTACAAATTGTGCATTTCAAATTCCTGAATGCAAATATGACCTCCCGGTTTTATCCCAGCTCGTACCGTTTTCGGGGACCAGCCCCCCTCCCCCTACTTATTTAACCCCTTTCGTTAATTTTAGGGCCATGAATTAAATTTGGAGGGATAAAAAGGAATATTTTAGACTTAATAATTTCTTAATTAATTGGTACTCAAAGTTGAAACATTATGATTTAATAGGAGAATTAAATCCAAGTAAGTTAACACAAGGTTTGTAATTCTCCTATTAAAACTTAATATTTCTTCTGAAGGTCTAGAGAGGTGAAAGGTTCAAAAACACGAACATTTGGATCCAAGGAAGGGGGGGGGGGGAGGGGGTATATATTCTTTAAACTGTATTCATTGCGGCATCGCTCTGCTGCGAGCCTCGACACAATCACTTCATACTAAATTCTATAGCCCGTTTATTTGAAAATGAATCAATCAATTGATCACCTTTTTCAGCAGTGAGTTGTTTTTCAGGCAATCTGAGAGTTGATGCTTGCATTGGCACAGGTTCACTTCGGCCTTTCAAATTGAAAGAATAAACACACGCCTGATATTGATAGCCTGGATCTAAATTATCGACTCGAAATCGAGGCACAGCTGAACTTAAATTCGCTCTCAATTGTTGACTTTCCGTTTCGCGGACTTCTAATAAAAAAGATTGTTGCATTCCTCCGTTGAATCCCTCGGAGCAACGAATCGCAAATGAAGTCATCGAAGTATTCGATATCGTACAATTGTGCACTTGGTCTGGCCGTCCTGAAAAATTAATTCATACGTTAATTTTAAAAAATCTTTTTTCTTTATATCAACATCCCCAACAATTAGTAGAAGAAATCCAATGTTAAAAAGCAATAGATAGGAAAGGAGCGTGCAGCAGTCTCCACGAAATTAAACTCTCTGTTCAGGAAACAGTTTCGGTTTTAATGAGATAAAACCATCCTCAGTCCAATAGTCGAGAGTATGAACTCAAATGACAAAGCATTGTGTCAATAGTGGAGTTGTCATATAGTGTGTATTATTATACATAAATTGTTTGTACAAAAATACAATGCAATGCTTATCAGTCTTATATACAATGCGCCAAGTTAGAGATACAAAGTTGTTTTGTTAATCAAAACAACTTTGTATCTGATTACCTGGCTGCACGCTCCTTTTCTATCTATTGTTTAAATACAACAGCCAATGTTAAAAAGTTTACACTTATTTAATTTAAAAGCCAGTAGCGTATCCAGGTGGGGGTGAAGAGGGGCGCTATGAGATTCATATAGCCTACTAAAAAAAGCGAGCGCCCCCTTCGCCCCCACCTGGATACGCTACTGTTTATATCTATCTTTTACTAATAAATAAATTCGCTTATTTGAACCAATTTGCTACTTTTTAACAATTTCCTTTTTCAAATAAATGGAAATTGGTGGCTATGAGTATGTTTGATTCAAATTAGGGGCAGGTTCAGCCAAATAAAAAAGCCGGTATGTGCTTCTCGACTACTCCGGAGACGTTTCGAGATATATTTAATGTCTCATCTTCAGTCCATATCCAAATAATATAACATTATAACAAATTTTTATATGTACAGTACATATACTGTGCAATTAAATGACCACCTTTATGCTATATTTCGATAGACTGAAGATGAGACATTAAATATATCTCGAAACCTCTCCGTTTTACATCTTTCTGTTTAGTCTTGTAGGGAAATAAGATGGCAATGAATGATTTTTGAATGAGCCTTGGTTTATTCTATAGAACAAGTTGAAAATAAAAAAAATGAGTTCAAATCTCTCTTGTTACTTTTAATATATATTTAATGATACATGATAAAAAAAAAAGTTAATGGATAGATTTGAACTCGCGTCAATTACTGGTATATCCCCTCTTTTTTTTTTTTTATGCAAAAGAAAAAAAATGTTATTGCACAAATCAGAGCAAAAAGAATTGCTATATCGCTGAGCAGAGTCTTTGAAGCCCGTCGGAAGGTTGATTTGATCAGCAATCGCCATTAGGAAGGGCGGCCCGACGAAATCTGGCGTAGAGAGAGCATCTCCGGATTTTCACAGCAAGGCTATTCCAGAGCCTACTGCCTGTTACCACAAACGACTGGGATATTGTCCCAGTTCTGTGGATAGAGCGGGAGGGAATCCCGATGAGAGTTTTGTTTTTATAAGAATTTCCAATAAAATGGAAATATTATTTTAGAAATTTTGTTTTAATAAAAAAATTTCGACATTTTTGTCTTTGTTTGGCGAAGCTCAACTAGAGCGCCGTTTTTTAAGTGGTAATATAATTTTAAAGAAAGCTATCAATTTTTTGGACAATCTATCGAATGAATATGATAAAATCACCGTTCCTGGGCTATATTTTAGATGCCCTAGGGCGCCTATGCCGGTATCGAGGAGCGCCAAAGGCTTGAAGCGCCTGGGGCGGAGGGGGCAAGCGCCCCCTTCGTCCCCACCTAGTTACGCTACTTTAGCACAGGCTTTTTATGAAGAAACAAAGTGTTACCAGTAGCGTAACTATCTGGGGGCGAAGGGGGCACTCGCCCCTCCGTCCCAGGCGCATCATGACTTGATACCGACAGAGGCATCCTACGGCATCTAAGATATAGCCCAGGGACGGTGATTTTATCATATTCTTTCCATAAATTGTCTAAAAAATTTGTTAGTTTTCTTTTAAATTACAACTTAAAAAACGGCGTCCTAGTTGAGCTTCGCCCCCTCCGCCCTCTCAAAGGCTAGTTACCCCGCTGAGTGTTACGTTTTCTTTGACGGGCAGTGTATACAGGGTGAGTCATGAGGTTTTCTCCCGGTTTATGGAGGTGATTCCTGACATGATTTTGAACAAAAAATGTAAATAAACAAATGGGCTGGAATTCATAATTAAAGAGTTATGGCAATTTGAAAAAAGCATTTTTTTTTTTAATTTCAGGATTTCGCAAACAAAAATGAAAATCATACAATCGTTTAATTCGGCATATGGGCGTAACCAGACATCTTGTTAGGGCGAGAGAAGGGGTTTGCACCTAATATATACATAGATTAGGTTAATTATTTATTTAAATAAAAAAAGATTAAATTAATATAGTGGATTGGGGCGTTAAAAAAAATTTCCAATGGGAAAAATATATATTTATTTGTTTTTTTATTTTTATTTTTAGGACAAGCCAGGGGGGGCAATAGCCCCCTGCTTCCCCTGGCTACGCCCACTGATTCTGTACCATTCTCTTAGCCTTAAGAGTGGATTTAAAGCAAGTGTTCAAAAATTCCTCTCTGCATTTGAAGGCAAAGTAGTAGTAAACAATGTGATTGTTATGAAAACGTACCACTCGCTTCATTTGTCTTTTCAAATTGCCATAACTCTTTAATTATGAATTTCATCCAGTTAGTTTATTTACATTTTTTGTACAAAATCATTTCAGGAATCAGCTCCATAAACCAGGGGAAAATCTCATGGCTCACCCTGTATATACAAGAAAGTATAATTATTAGTTCAAAAATGGTCAGCAGCACAATGAATAGAACAGATTATAAAACGCAATTCCCAAAAGACTAGATTTTGCCCCAACTCCTCGGCTCTCATGTATCGAAGATTTAGATTATAAAAAAAAATCCGTTTTTTTAATGAATATTAATTAGCAAGTGTATTTTATAATCAATATACATTCTACCTGCAGGGATGAGATGAAAGACACAAGGCACCCTTTGATCTCCAATTCGGTTAGACGCCCAACATAACAATGTTCCATAATCAAGTTCTGTTGTTGGCGTATAAGTGACGACACTTGATGTTCCAGATCGGGAGGCAATAAATGATGAGCCAACATCAATCGATTCTGCTGAATTATTAAAAGTCCATCGGAAATGAACTTCAGGTGGATTCGCTTCAACTTCACATGAAATATTTGCTTGCTCTTGTCGTGCCAAGCCATGCACTCTTGATTGATTCGCTTTACATGTTGGAGCATCTGTGAAAAATTTATAAAATTTTAATTATTATATGACATAAATAGAACAAGAAATTGTTGCAATTTTTTTTATTAATTTTATTTTGTTAAATATGAGGGTATTTTGAAAATTCCAAAATTGTTAAAATAAAAAGTACTTAAGGCGGAATAGGAGCGTAGGTGTTACGCATGTTTTTCCAGCTAAGAGGGCGTTGTGTGTCATAAAAAGTATGCCCAAAAAATCAAGTAATTCAAAAATTTGCCAAGAGATGTCAGAATGGTAGCTAATAATATTTAATGCATTTGGTTGATTTTCATTGATCTTTTAACAATAAATACTTTATAAATGTTATTATATATTATGTATCTTTTATAAAAGCATAAAAATATATAAATATAGGCCAGATATACGCTATTAGGGGATCAGCTGTTAGACTAGCCTGCCATCTATTGCAAGAATGATCAACTAATTTGACAGTTGAAATTTTAAATAAATCATCTAAGCTTATTTTAAAAATTTCTTAATTAATATGTGATTAATAATAACAATAAATTCATTTTTAAATTTAAAAAAAATTAAAGATTATTGGAACAGATTGTTTTTTTTTTATTTGCTTGATAACAAAAAATTAATTACGATAATTTTTTAATATGTCATTAAAAAAATTATAGCTCGATGTCCCAATAATCTCTTATGAATTTAATTCATTTAAAAAAACCGCATTGAAAAATTCCTTATAATAGTCTAGTTTTTTTTTTAAAGTACGTTTAGACGTCGCTCCTGAACCCCCTTAATATCTTATTTCTATATATATATAATATTTAAGATTTTCTTTAAACTTGTTTTCCATTTCACCTTTCTCTCTCTTTGATTTCTAATCTAACATTTTCTTTTTCCTTTAAATATATAAAGTGTATTTATACTTTTACTTTGGCCAAAGTTTTTTTCCTCCCCCGTGGTGTCAGTGTCATCATCGGGACAACATCACTTTTGGTTTATTTCGATTGTATCTTCTTCTAAACTGTCACTTTAAATGACACTCTCTATAAAAAAAAGCTCGACTCAACTTTTGGTTGCCAACAACAACAACAACAACACAACAAGCAGAGCTCCTTTTTGCACTATAAACTACTCCTCTCTGAACATCATAGGATCAACTCATTCCTTCGTTTTCTTTATCTAAAGAGACATATTTGGATGGGAAACGAAAAAAAAAAAAGAATTTTGTTTTTTTT
Source organism: Euborellia annulipes (assembly GCA_023213315.1). Classification (NCBI taxonomy): domain Eukaryota; kingdom Metazoa; phylum Arthropoda; class Insecta; order Dermaptera; family Anisolabididae; genus Euborellia; species Euborellia annulipes. The sequence goes on along the minus strand of JAKCPI010026180.1, from coordinate 6,103 downwards.
TAACCTTTTTGTTGACAGTTGATTAAAAAAAATTCCTTTAAAAAATTCTTTTTGATGACAACCAAAGAAATAATATTCCAAGTTTAAAGAAAAGAAACTGTACCTCTAGGTCATCGCACTCGAATTGCTTTATTTCAATTTTGTATTGATGATTGCAAAGGAAATTAAATATTAAAAATACAATACAACGTGAAGATCCATCAAAATCTCGAAATCGGATTTTTGACATGAATCCAATACTTTCTCTCACTATATATATGTTATGTACATGTATATTAACATATACATATAGGTAAGAGAAAGTAAAAAGTGCATCAGTAAATACTAGTACTCTTTGACCGTTTTTGTTCAAAATCTTCGTGTCAAGTCCCAGGGGGGTGCCTAACTTAAATTTAAAATTTCAACCTCCTAGCTCTTTTTGTTCTTGAGATATTTTGTTCACTGACAGACAGATATACAGACATACCACACATAGACAGGCAATGGTGCGAAAACAACTTTTTTAGATTCAGGGGACCTCGAAACGTGTAAATCCATCAAAATCTCGACATCGAATTTTAGACATGAACACTTTCTCTCTCTCTATATCAGCGGTTCCCAACCCGTGGGCTGCGCCCCAGTTGTGGGCCGCGGGCTGATTAGAACTGGGCCGCGGACTTATAAGAAAAGTTAGAAGGATAGCGCATTAAAAATTACTTGGCGTTGAAAATAATAAGCACTTACACATAACATTAAGATAGAATGGACTGCTCTCGCCGTCCCCTTCAGTATTGTATCCAACGCAGGTGTAATTTCCGGCACTGGCACGTGATACTCGTTGAAGTACCAGAGAACGGTTGCTTGTAATCACGCCCAACGAATTATTCGGACTTAATAGTTTACCCTGAAACAAAAAAAAAATTAATAGTAAATTTATAAAATGAACAACACGAACTATAGTTTAAAGAAAAATAAGGCATAGAAAGCTATCTGAGCCTTTAAGGTAGTAGGGTCTTTAAATTTAATTAAATTATCATTTAATTATAGATAAATAAATAACACTAGGTTAAGTTTCAAAACAATTTTATTTTAGCTTATGCACATTTTGACGTTTTACGTCATCTACGGTATTTTAGAAGATTACGTATTAACATCAAAATGCGCATAAGCTAAAATAAAATCGTTTTGAAACTTAACCTTGTGTTATTTATCTATAATTAAATGATAATTTAATTAAATTGATTAGAATAATATTCTAGTAGCTTTTTAGATAGCACAGTTAAGATATTTAATTCTCAAGCTTATACTATAAAAGGGATTTTATAGTTTTAATATAACATTAATCTCTTCAGAACTATTTGGAAATTCAATAAAAATGAAAATCGAATTGAATTAGAATCACTTATTGAATTCTATTAGAGGTGGAAGACTAAAATAATAAACTATTTAAATTCAATGGCTTCAACTAATTAATTATCATGTCTTTTTCTTTAAATAGAAATTAGTGTCGGTAATAAAGATCAAGATCAAACGGTGATTATCATCATCTAAAAGCGGAATAAACAAAGAACAGAACGAAGGTGGTGTTTTACTAATGGCGCTCCCTTCCCTTAGGGTGAAGGGAAAATTATAGATACTAAAATTAGCATTAATTGTACTTTGATGATGTGTGTGTCGGTAGTCAAGAACGGCTCCAATAATAATACTCTCTCTGGCATTAGAGATAACGTCCAAGAGGCTTTTAATTTACAGCCCAGAGAGAAAAAAAATCATTCAATTTCAAAGATTTATTCAAACGAATCTAATCAAAGTAAAAAATCTCAATGATGATCGTTGACTTACATTGTGTCGCCATTCGACTTTGTACGCCAGAGGCTCGGCTTGAATGAGACAATCGAAATAAACATCGGTCCCTTCTCGGATGTTATTCGGATTCAATGAGGGCCCGAGCTGGAGAGTCGCTTCTGGAACATCTTTCAAGAGAAACTTCATATTAAAAACAATCCAATTTCAAATACAAGCTTATACAGACAGGGTGATGCATAAATAAATAGCGATTTTCTTTTTATACAAGTATCATAATCTTAAAGTACAGTGTGGGACAATATCAAGTCCCTCCCATGCGTTTTCTACTTGTGATATTATATATTTTTTAATGGAAACTATTCATTTATCTTTTAAAGCTTTTCATTTTCTTTTATAAACAATGAATAATCCATGTATAAAACCTGGGTGGATAAAACTTGCCGCTCACTGGACATGAAAGAGTATTTTCTGTAATAGTAAAACATCGGTTATTTTTTGAAGATACTGCTGTAAGATGGCCTCCGTTTAGTCGTTGAATCAAGTTGCGTCCGAGACAGAGTTAGGTTTATACATGATTTTATAGTTTTATACAAAAATCGCGGATAAAACTGTATAAAACTCGGATGCGCATGCGCAAACCCGTCGAGAAAGGAAATTCAAATAAATTATTCATTTACCTGTTTAGTTTCATCGAATTTGGTACAGTTTTATCCAAATAAATACCGTATAAAACCGGGTCTAATACTCGCAGAGGCCGATAAAGTCCTTAAATAAAAACTCTGGTGTGACGGGCCCCCCACTGGCGCACAGCACACAACTTTCTCTTAACTTCTTAATCCGCCCCTGATTTAGTCATAATAGAGCGCTGGACCAGTTCGTACAGTACCAACAAGCAAGACGTGCATTCCGCTACCACCAACATTAATCGGAATCGGCCGGTGTCATCTGCATGTGCGATTAAAAGTGGGTTGAGAACTTTGAAGAGACGGCGTCAACGACAAAGAAGACAACTGGGAGACCAAAAACTACTGTGCGCTACTAAGTCTTATGGATAATAAAATTAGTAATCATTGTGTTAAAGAATAATTAATTTTTTGCCTTTAATTAATTAGCTGGAACCTTTCAAATGAAATGGACTAAAATGCTTTGCTCCCTATGGGCCTTACTAACGCCATCTCGTGACGTCTAGAGTAACCAGCTTCTTAATCGGTTATTAACGGTTTTTCGAGACTCGCTCTTTAAGATTATGATATAAAACAATCTTTTTTAACCAAGTGTTTTTACTTAACAGCTTTTTAAAAATCGCTCTTTATCAAGTTTGAATTTAAATTTCTACAATAAGGAGAAATTTTTGCATTTACGTATTTCATTTAATGGATGTTTCGATCTCTGATTTCATACTTGTTGCTTATTTTGAGAGAGAGAGAGAGAGAGAGAGAGATAATAAACAACCATTTCGATCTGGCATAAATTTAAATATGAAGATTAATACACGAATGTAAATCAAAACAAATATTGGAACAAAAACACAAAATGATAAATGGGAAATGTCATTAATAATAATAAAACAGAAGTTTTTTTTTAATGTCTCTTACCTTTATATAGATAATATATATTACTATTATTAAATATTTTGATAGTATTGCGATAGCAAAAAAATTTGATGCCGAGATTTGATTTTTTGAGGTCTCAAAATGGAATTTGTCTGGATGTTAACAAAATATCAAATTTATTTCCTGGCACATATATACTCATTGAATGCTACTGCTTAGGGGTCGTCCACAGATTATGTAACGCGTTAGGGGGGGGGGGGGGTAGGGGCCTGGCCAAAACGTTAATAATTGTGACAAAACATCAACAAATCGGTTTGTTTCCATTTGAAAAAGAAATATTAAATCAAAATAAAGACAATGGAGATAAAAAAATCGAAAGATTTCTATCATAATAAAAAATATGGGTGCAGTATTCTGGACACATGGTTTTATACATGATTTTATAGTTTTATACAAAAATCGCGGATAAAAACTGTATAAAACTCGGACGCGCATGCGCGAACCCGTCGAGAAAGGAAATTCAAATAAAATTCATTTATCTTTTAACCTTTTTTTTTTTTTTTTTCCAGGGATTTGGTTTTTACAGTTTTTTGACGATGTTGTTTTCTTTTTATTTAGTGAATAATATAATCAAAATGTTGATAAAATAATTAAAAAATGAAATTCAAAATTTAAATATGGTGACCATAACCTACAACTGTCATTTCATTTCTAAGTATATTTATTATTGTCTTTAATTAATTAATATCAGATAATTAAATTCAGTTTGCTTTTATTTTTTTTGTTTCAAATAAGGAACTAATCATATAGAAAATGAATTTTAGAATATATATGCCCCGAAAAGTGGAATCTGGTCTGGCAATCCTCAAGTTAAAAAAAAAAAATTCAAAAGTAATATTTGTTTTGGTTTCTAAAATATAACAGGAAGAATAAAAAAAGAAGAAAAAACTCTACTATTTAATTTTATCTTAATTAGATCTTTCAAGAAGCATTTGATATGGCTAATAAAGAAAAAAAATAAAATTAGGATTAAAACATTTGAAAAGCATCTCATCTTATTTTTGATTATAAAATTATCTAAAAAAAGAAATATCAAATGTCAAATGAATATGAATTCCTTTCTCGAGGGGTTCGCGCATGCGCACCTGAGTTATTTACGTAAATTTCAGTTATTTCTTCTTGTAAATAACTGCAAAATCGTGTAAATAACCCAACTCTGCCGTAATGTTAACAAATCATCAAATTTGTTCCTTTCTAAATGATTTAAGACATTTAAAAAACTTTTATCTATTTTAAATGATTTGTTTTAAAGCGATAATGGGTGGCATTTCACCATCAATGAACGTTCAACAAAACCACCAAGTAACTAACTCATTAATTATAAGCGAGTGCTTTTCATTTATACCCAATTTGCCAAACATTCGTCTATGAAAGCGGGCACGCCTCAAAAAATAATTTCAGAAACACAAATATTAAAAAGAATTTTAGTCGTTTTCTCGATATCTCTCTCTCAATTTCGAGGGCTGTTAAGAAAACCGCAGAAACCATTTCAATTCAATCATAAGGGTCCTAATTTCCCTAAGGTCGAATTGATAATATTTCCTCTAGATTTACACATGAGAGAGAAATTTTCCCCCTCCCTACGATTTAATGATATCCCGAGTGCCATAAAGTAGCAAATAATAAAATATATTTTTACGTTAAAGAAATTGCATTTCTCTCTCGCATTCCATTTCCTTATTCTATAAATATTTCTAGAGTTATCTTAAAACTTACATTGTATTTCTAATTTCCAGCCGTCTTCTAAACTATCGCTGCTAATGGCCGAATTTTCCGCACGGCACGAGAGATACTTGCCGGCGTCTTCTTTGTGTGCGACAAAAGACAATGTACTTGTGGTTGTATTGCCATCATTTGATGTCTACAACAACAACAACAACAACAACAGTTCATTTATCATTTATTAAGAGAGGAGGGAAGATAAAAAAAAACGACATCTAATAAATTGGAACATGACGTCATTAAAATATCTAACAAAATAATAGAAATAGAAAATAATTTTACCGTTTCGACGGTATTTTCCTCTCGTTTTCCATTTCTCCACCATGTGATTGTCGCAGGTGGCCTCGAGCCTGACGATTGGCAAATTAAATCGTATCGACGTGAAGCAGATAAAGGTTGACTAGCTCCAAGAATATTCACAGTCAATGGACCAACTGCAACAACAACAACAACAACATGAATCTATGTATGACGAACGGACAGGGCGCTCTACATGTTTTATTATTCGGAGAGGCAAGATAACTCAACTCAGGGATATAAACAAGTTTTTTTCTTGACTTTTATGTTCTTTGAAAGTGAAGAAACAAAAAATGGCTCAATTTCTACTAGAAAACAAAAAAAAACAGATGACCTTTTCTTTTTCTGGGCTATTTAAATATTTATTTTAAAAATTAGAATTTAGTCAGAGATAGAGTAAAAGAATAAAATTACTCATTTAAAATTTAATCTATAATTTTTCATTTCTTTGAGAATTTTTTCTTTTAAATGAATAAATAATCATTCATCAAAAATAAATATTTCTGTTTCATTTTCCTACTAAGGGAATGGTCTTTATCATTTGAAAACATCTGGTGTGATTGGTTGAGATATATTTAGTTGCCCTTAGCACCAAACTTGACCACGCGATTCATAGATGGCGCTAGCAATAATATTTTAAAAAACTTGTAGGGGTCCGTTGTCCGAGAGCCGCCGGAGAGACTCGA
>JAKCPI010026179.1:0-66573 GCA_023213315.1 Euborellia annulipes | reverse complement strand
GCAGTCCCACCCAATCATTTTCTACTTGTGATTATTTCATTGTTTTTATAAAAGAAAATAAAAATCTTTAATGGAAATTTTCTAGGTTTGAACCATGAATGTTTCGATTAAAAAATATATAATATTTTTTTTTTTAATAATGAAATAATCACAAGTAGAAAACGTATGGGTGGGACTTAATATTGTCCCTCACTGTACCTAACTTAAATAGCCCTATTAAATTTCAAATTTGAAGCCCTTTCTGTTTTTTTTTTTAGATTTTTTTATTCATAGTATTTTTCGAAATAATTCAGAAAAAAGCAGGTAGTATTTTTTCATTAATTAATAAGATCTTGATTAGAAGGTGTTAATAATTACTAAAAGTGCTGTTTTTCTTTTAGTAAATAAACTTTTTTTTATATAATAAATCAAAATAAATCGTAATTATGATTTTCAAGGTGGAAGCATTTATAGAAGTATTTTCTTCTTATATAATAAATATACAAACTAGGAAAAAGGATAATAATAGGTAAAGAGAGAACTAATAAATTTCATAATAAGGCAAGCGATTTATTATTTGGAATGAGTAGGGAGAGAGAGAGAGAGAGAGAGAGGGGGGGAGGTCGCCAGGGGAGTGATAAACGCAGAGATGCTGGGCTGCATCTGACAGACAGACATCTCTCTCCCTCGAGGATAAATAAAATGTTCAATTTAAACAAAAACAAAAGTCACTTCCATTCAATCAACAACAACAACAACGGACTCGATGGAAAAAATGTTTATCTCTTTATCTTATTATTTGATATCATATTTTACTTGGATATCAAACTACTTTTATTTATATATTTTATGTGAATTTTTTCTCGAAAACGGCACAAATTATTTTGTTAAAATAATAGTATTTATTTATCCAGAATTATTTGTTATATATTTTTTCCTCCGGCTCTAGGGCTCTAAGCTCCGACTCCGGAATATTCCTCTCATAAGCGTAGTCAGGGGGATTTTGGGGGTTCAACCCCCCCCCCCCATGGGACCCAAGCCATGACTAGATATTTAATACAAATTATATTTCATATAGGGTAAGAGAGAGTAAAATATAATAATTTCCTCTAACTAAAAAAAAAAAAAAATGATTTATAAATACCCTAAAATAGTCTTAAATTTTTGAAAAAAATTTCTTGATCCCCATAAAAAATTTCTGGCTAAGCCAATGATTCCTCTTTGGTTCATGACTTGGTTTTTCATTTTCTTCTCTTTTTTCAATTGTAGGAAAAAAATTTTAAAAAACCTTTGAACTATGATTGAATAGGGGGGGGGGGGAACAACATAAGCTATAGACCTACAGTATATCAACAGAGAAACAAAAAAGTAAAAAAAAAATTGAATTAAATTCAAAACATTCTATGTTTATTTTATTATAATATTTTTATTTTTAAATTATTTATTGGCTCTTGGGCCATAGCACAATGGTATTGACCTCTCTAGGGTTCAAGGGTTCATCTTATGCGACAAAAATTTGAAAAATTTATTTCAATTTATTGGTAGCCAATTAGTCGGGGTCTAAATGGCCTCCGATGCCGAAAAAGGCAAAAATATCTTAAATAAATTTAAAATAATAATAATAATAATAATTTATTGTTTAAAATAACAATATTGTAACATATTTATATATATCATCCCACGACTTTGGTTTCAAACTGATTGGGAAGGGGGGCCCCTTACTACTTGACCCCCTCCGTAGCGACGTCACTGATTCCTGAAATAGGACTTGTATTTTTTTATTTTTCTCAAAATTTTGTCATATGATTTTGATTAAATTTAAAAATTTAATTTTAGATGCTTTTTTAAATGAATAACTATAATTGTAGATGGTAAGGGTCTATTTAATTATTACAGATGAGAGGATGGGGGTGAATAAGTTAATTACGACAGCATTTCAAAAGGTTAAATAACCCAAGAAAAATTTTTTCTTAAACTTTTAACTAGCTCAAAAATTTTCCCTAGTGTGGGGAGGATTAACAATTGCTTATTATTGCTGACCAGGGGGAGATATAAACTAAGTAAATAAATATCAAAATCTATATTTTATAACTTAACTTCAACAAAGAATAAATCAGAAAGATTTAAAAATTTTGAAGCGATAATAAAATTTCCCTTTAAAGTTTCGTGGAGATATCACAGGGCTGATAGATTAAAAATAGCGAATTATATATAAAGATATTCAAAATGATTTTGGGTGGAAGCAATGAATGGAGCTCTGAGTGGAAATTTTTACTTTGTGTGTGTCCTTGAGGTCAAATGCCACCCTGGCGCCTAAAAGACGTCAATAAGTATTTGCTTAGCCAAAATGATAAAAGGAATATTTTTTCCATTGTGTTTATTTAAAGAAAAAAAAAAAAAAAAAGATAAATATAATATATAGAACAAATTTGTTTCTGGTTATCAATGAATACAATCAGGGTCGTTAATCAAAGATCTTTTGAAAAATAAAAAAAAAATAAAAGGATTTTAGAGTCTATATTCCATTTTCGAAATTTAAAAAAATATTTTCTATAATTTCGATAATCTTCTTCAAAATTTCTAAAAAGTTCAAAGGCTGAGATTACATTTTAAAAAATAAATAAATTTTAAATAAAAAAATAGTATGCAAAAATTTAAAAAATAAATTAATAAAAGGGTGATAAAAATTATATTTTTCCATAAAAGGAATATTATTAAATTTTATAATCCCCCCACTATAATATTAGGAGTCATTCTACCTGACCCTTGAAACCAGTATGCATATAAAAATAAATTAGGACATCATTTTTGTCCTGATGAAGACTTTTAAAGTGAATATTTTATTTTTCGCCTTGGGTGCCCATACCACTACATCCTCATATCATAATATCCAGCCATCAAGAAACAACTAATTAATTTAGGAAAATATTTAACTTAATAGATAATTAAATGGAAAAATAATAAAATTTGATAACTAATTATTATGAAATTAATTATTTATCTATTAAAATTAAAACAAGCGTTTGTTCAATTTAATTTGATATGCATAATAATTTATTTTGTTTTTATGAACACCTAATTATAAAGATATGCATAAACATAGAGTGGAGTGATTCGAAGTCATAAAAAAAAAATTAGGCCTAATCAAAAAAATCTTTTTCTTTTAGTATCAGAATGTCCTTCATTTAAGATTCTCACCTACATTTTTACTTATCTCTTATATGTTATGACTCTAGATATGCCTGAGATCCGAACCCCCGACCCTTGTCTTCACGCTACCAACTACACCAGGGCCGGAGGGCAGAAATACAATATATAAAATACTTTGGAAAAAAATGAATTTCTTGCTCTTTAAAAAATTTTATTTTAAAAATAAATTAAATAAAAGAAGACATATTGCCTCCCCCTGCCCCCTTCTGAAGGATGCCAGGGGGACATTGTACCCTTGCCCCCACCCCAGTGCCAGTCTATGAACTTGGGAGAACAAAATAATAATAAATAAGGCGTACTATACAATTGAGGGATTCCCTGTTAAAACGTAAACGAAAAGAGTTACCAACTTTAATTTCCTGGTATTTTATTTAAATAGAAAAAAAAAGTTACATAAGGCGTTGTTCAACCCCCCCCCCCCTGTAACGCATGGTAACGTTTTACAAGACCCCCCTACCCCCAAATTGCGTTACTTAATACTTGAACCCCCCTAAGAAAAAGATTAAATGGACCCATTGGGAATTTTTTTTAACGCCGCAATCCACTACATTAATTTAAATTTTTTTATTTTATTTAAATAAATAATTAATAATCTATGTATATATTAATTGCAAACCCCCCTCTCGCTCTAACGAGGGGTTGCCCCCTCCCTAACAAGATGTCTGGCTACGCCCATGTCCGTGCTTAACTCAATTTTGAATTTTTTGAGTGTAATATGTTTGAAGTTGGAAAATAAATCTTGTTTAAGAAGTGTTAAGAGATTTTTAAAATTTTAAAGAAAATCTACCTGAATGTAGGTATATTTGGTTAAAATTAACGCCTGTTTACAATAGATGTTAAACTATTTTTTTTTAACGACATAATCCTTTTTAACAAAAATCTTTACAATTCTTCTTCTTAATTATTTGGTCAGACTCTTACAATTTAACAAGTAGAAAGAATTCTTTTTGTTAAAACACCTGGTGATTTGGTTTTATGATATATTTGAAAAATTTCTGACCCTCACAAGTATTGTTTCCTCTTAATTAGGAGATAACAAATTTTTACCAATAATGAAATTTAACATATTAGAGCCCCGCCCTCTCTACGGCCAAGGGCGGTCCTAGCCTTACATTTTGGGGGGGGTCACTGTTTTTTTTTTTTTTTTTTTTATAGTATAAATAAATGTACCTGGACCCCAATAAATATATATTAATCAAATATGAGTATCGTTTAAGTCTTAAATGGCCTAAGTTGCCGAAAAGATTGTGTGAATGGGAGAGTGAGTGGGAAAAAAGTGTATGTTAAAAAAAAGAAGATTTTGGGGGGGTCACGACCCCCTTGACCCCCCCTCTGGGACCGCCCTTGTCTACGGCACTGCGTATATTAAAAGGAGATAAACAACAAAGAGATTTTAATAAAGTATTTTTTCTTTTTAAGTTTCGTAAGTCATCAAAGATAAATATAAATATTAAATATATTTCAAGGTTGTTATTTTAATCTAAATAGTTTAATTTTATTTATCTTCTATAATTTATAAATAAATATAAGATTATTATTTTTATTTGATCTTCTAATCAGAATATAAGTAATTAAGATATTGCGACGTTTCGGTCTAAATTTAATAAATAGAGAAAGCGAGGTGTCAGACATATAGCAAAAAAAAAATTTAATTACCAGACATCGGTACCACTTAGAAAACAAATATATTAATAGACATGTATATAAATAAGAGTAGTTAGATCTCAGAAGACGAAAAAAAAAATAAAAAAAATCTGGTGTGACTGGTCGCACAGCACACAATTTTCTCTAGAATAGAAAGTTGTGTTCTGTTCATGTCACACCAGATTTTTTTGTTTCGTGTAGTTTCCGACAATAAGGTATATTTGAATTCAAGATTTATGAACGGGGGAAATTATTTATATTAATATTTTGTTAGCATGGCAACCATTTCTCCTATCTTTTCTATGAAGTACAAGAGTAAAGTGATCTTCAGAAGATTTCAATGGCAAAATGAGAATATACATTTTAAAGAGCATCTAAAAAATAATTGATTTATGAATTTTAATCAAAATCGTTGGAGTAAATTTTGAGAAAAGCTCTGTATATTGAGAAATTAAAAAATAAATATAAAAAAAAAAATTCTTTCTATTTAAAGAAAAAATTTTAATAAAAAAAAAATAATAATAATAAATTAACCCTTAAGTTTTTTTTTTTTATTTATATATTTAATTTTTTCACTATTTGAATACAAATTTATAATTTACTTAAAATTTCATTTTTAATCCCTAAATGTATTTTAGGATTTTTTTTTATTACGCAAAATTACACAATCAAACTTCTCGTATTTGTTGGTCTTCAAAAATATTTAAAAAGTTAAGATTTGTTTCTACAATCAGAGGCGTACTGAGACAGTTGGGGGCCTGGGGCGTCGCTAAATACATTTTGTATCAGAGTTCAAAGTAGAAAGATTTTTTTTAGAAACTTTATTTATTTATCCACACTGCCAGTAGCGTAGCCAGGATTTCTGCTTGCTTGGGGGGGGGGGCAAAAGTTTTATGAACCCCCCCCCCCCTTCACCAAGAAACTTAAAGTGGAGAAATTTTTTTTAGATAATATAATAATTATAAATAAAAAACAAATAAAAAAATTTTTTTTTCTTGACATAAAAAATAATTTTAATACAAAATTCGTAAATATTAGAGATTTTTTCAATTATTTATAAGTTTTTTGTTAGATTTTAGAATTTATGAGAGTTAATAAAATATTTATTTAAAAAAAAAAATATTAGGGAAAATAATAGGTATTTTTTGTTTTGGAGAAGGCTTTGGGGGGCCCTGCCCCCTGCCTCCCCCCTGAATACGCCACTGCACACTGCGGAACATTTTTTTTTTTTTTTTTTTTAAAAACATTCACACTTTTTTCTCATTCACACTCACACTCACACACACATTCACACAGTCTTTTCGGCAACTCAGGCCATTTAAGACTTTAGACGATAACCGTTATTGATAAATATACATATAGGGGTCCAGGCATTCTTATTTAAGCCATTTGGTATCCAATTGGCTTAAATAAAATCATCGGACTGCCTGGGGTCCGAACCCGCGACGTTTGGTATATGAGGTTAGCACGCTAACCTCTACGCCATGCCCCGAGGGCTGCGGAACATTAAAAAAAAAATTTTTTTTTAGAAACTTTATTTTTCCACTCTGTGGAAAATTTTTTTCATCTTCTGTTCAAATTTTTTTAACATTAATTAAAATTTTTGCCGCCTTGAGGGAAAATTTTTCTCGAACTTTGTTTTCCACCCTGCGGAACATTTTTTTTCCCCTCCTGTTGAAATTATTTTACCTTTTTTTTTTGGGAAACGAAATTTTCCCGCTGCCCTGGGCTTTCAAAGACAAATATTTGGGGGCCTATGCCGGCTCGGGGCCTGTGGCAGACGACCCCCCTCCTCCTCGGTACGAGGCGTACCGAGGACTATTGATTATATCTACTCTTCATAATTTTTGAAGCAATTATACTAAATTATATACAATATATGCAATACTAAATTATATTAATTTTTATTAAAAAAAAGATTCTTTTGAAAACACTAGTGTTGCGCCTATATTCTTTATTTATTTACACGGATTGTCAGACTAAACAAAAGAGTAGAGAATAAATTTAAAATATTTTTCTAAATATTCAAATAATTTAATTAAATAAATTAAGTATAAAGATGCGCGTTATTTGATACTTGTTTTAAATTATTTATTTATTTATTTATTTTTATATAAATTTGATAATGTGAAATTGGGTATTGTTATGCAATAAAAGAAAGCAAATACGGATACGGGGAGTCCATGTCTCCATTTTTTTTTCTCTGATTCCTCGAATGAAGTTTCTGGATTTTCCTGGGTTGGGCGTGCGCCACCGCTAGGCAGCGCTAGTTTCCACTCATTCTGCCCTGCCCACCTCGGTTTACGTCGGGATTGTTCGAGTACCTTCGTTTCCCCCACCCTGTGCTCCGACCATCAAGCCGGCCGGCAAATACTTAGCAGTGTCGAGACTGGATTATTCAGTCGCAACAGCGCTGTCAGTCGAGCAATTTCGTTTGCGTGCTCTGCCTCTCTCTCGAGTCGATCGCGCTCTCGTCTTGCCCGGTTGACTTGAAATTTTTCCGGCTCTATTATAATAGCTGATCTTATTTTATTCATCTTGTTCAATTGCAATCGAAACTCCCAAGTGTGTTACGATTTGCGATTTTTTCTTTTTTTTGTTTGTAAATTTGGCCATGTCTCGCCGCCAAAATTTTATCAAGAATAAACAACAAGAACAGAAAAAAATCTCTAGTATACCTCGCTGCAATTGTCATTTATTTTCGAGCGGTAGTGGATTTACGCACCCGCTTACGAGTTAATACACGTGCTTAAATAGTGACATTTAGACATTTTATTTTATTTTTATACATATTTGAATACACTCAGTTTTAGTGACTTGTGACAAGTGTTTGTGTCATTTTATTATTGTAGTTTTGTGAATGGATAATTCTTCATCAATGAGTTTTATGGTAAGTATTTTTTTTTTTTATTTACTTCTCTGGGAATTTTCCCGCGCTGTCATCCTGACATTTCTCTCTTTGTTCCTAGGATAACTTGAATTTCGATGATCTAGCCATTTGGCTTGGTGGGGGAAACGGTGTAAACACGAGTGTATTTAATAATATGGAAAATGAGGATAATTTTCCCTGTATGACCGGTATCACTCCTGCCAGTTCTGTGAATCAAGATGCCCAAAATCTCAGCTTTTTTGAAATGGCTGAATCGTTGACTAACGACGAGCAGATACCACAGGTATTAGCTTATGAATCGGAGGATATCTGGAATACGGCTGGATTGGGACTTAAGGAGGAAGAAAAGGAAGAGCCGGTCATCATTAATGATTGTATGTGGAATACGGGAATAGGCGATGATGATTATAACCCGAGTGAGGAACAAGAAGTAGTACCTATTTCATCCAGCTCACGAAATGTCACCAACTCAAAAAAATCTAAGACTCTATTCCAAAAACCGAACGGCCGAAGTTTACTTGCTAACCGGACTAAAGTGACATCGCGTAGTGTTCTACGGAAGAATGTGTCATCGCCATCGCCAACACCCGTCCGACCTGACACCCCTCAAAGTCAGTCCGAGTGCGAGGATGACATAAAAGGCTCTAACGTCGTTATCGACCGAGTAGTGTCTTTGAATGACATATGTGGACATCGATGGCAGGCCACCAATACCAAGCCTACGCCGCCGACGACCCCGGTGACAACATCATCGAGCATGATCAACCCTTTGATCAACGATCATAGCTATCATATGAGCAAAGGGCGGATTGAACATCTCGGCGTGCAGACTCCATCGGATTCAGGTAAGAAAGATAATCTTTTAATAATGGTCCTGGGGGATGACACTTAATAGCTCACCACGCCCGACTTTGCGCGCGCACCGAATTCCCCATTCCCCCATACCCTATTCCAAATCCCGGAGTTCCTTCACCTCCTCCCGTCAAAAGCGCGGGAACCAGCCAGGACTCTCAAGGCTAACCACATTTCAGGCTTCTGGGATCTTGCCTTCTCGGGATTCCTTTCAGACCACGCTTTTTTAAAAGGCTTTTTCATTGACGGGCGTTTTAAAATTAAAAGATCCCACATCCACTAAAAAGAATAATAAATTATTATAAAATTACTAACTTGCATTATCTTATATTACATAATAATGGGTAATAGATAGAACAACTTCCGTTTTGTTTGCTATTTATAAAATTCATATGGTCAAAGTTCAAATTTTTTTTCTCTTTTTCTCATCCCTTTTAAGAGATATTATCTCACCCTTAGAATTTGGATCTTTATCGGCATCCCGATTGCTCTGGTTTGTGGCGTGTTTTGGGTCATTGGGTCAGCCGACAATTCATTCAGACTTTTCCGATGTACCACCCGCTGCAATCCATTGTGGTTAATTAACATTCTTTCAACGATGTTGAGTTGCTGATTAACTCAATGGCATCAGAGAGCGGATGACTAACGAGACTGGCCTAGACAACTGAAGAGTCTATCTAGAGCATTTCACTATTTATGATTAGAAAAAAAGTTAAAAAAAAAAAAAACAACTCCCATTCATTTCTTTCATCGTTATTTATTTTCTTGGTATTACTAGTAAGTGCCCTGAAGGGTTCTGAATGAATGAATGAATAAATCAAGGAGTGAATGAAACAATTTTCCAAGTGGGTTTAATCATTCAACAGCCTCTTATTGTCAATTTTACAACTTTATTTTAATAAAAGTAGTTAAAATAGTATTAGTCATTTTTTGAGGACCTTAGAAATGCATTATCAAAAAATTAGCAGAAAATTTATAGAATTTGTTATATATTATTGATTTCAGGATCTTCACCTGCTCGAAATGGTAAATAAGAAAATTTTAATTAAAAATATTTTTTTTAATTATCTATATAAGAAAATGTCAAAGAAAACCCCAGGAGCGAAAATCAGGAGAGCTAAGTTCTAGAATTATTTGTATAGAATTCTCTGAATCCCAATGAGTAAGTTTTTATTTTCCTTTTTGAAATCTTAAAACAGGAGGCAACAAAATTTTTTTTTTTTTTAATAGTTTATCTCTTCCAAAATAAATATCATTAGGCGGGCCTCTTTAGAATAATAGATGGATTTTCTCAAGAAATTAAGTTCATTCATATTTAATAGAATTATTTTAATTTAAATACATTTCATTCAAAATTTATATTTTTATTCAATTTTTTTTTAAGTTAAATTTTTTTTTTTTTTTTCTTAAAAAAATTAGATTAAATAATAGTCTAGAGAGATTAATCCAATATTTATTTTTTATTCAAATTACTCTTCAAGTTCCCTCTGGTCATTTGTTTAATGAAAAAAAAACTTGAAGTTGCTAATTAAATAATTCTATTCGTATCAAATGTAGTCACTCAGGGGCTCACTTCTAGTGAGTACGTGCATGGCGACCACGAGTTACCCGAGTTAAGGCCGACATTTCTTCCTTTCCTTTAATGTCAGCCTTTTTCACTTTTTTTTCATATCAAGCGTCAGGCCGTGAGACGGGTCGGATTGCTTTTCTCTTGGTCTGATTTTTTTATAAATTAATTTTGCCGAACCCACATAGGGATAAGGCCAAGATAGAAGAAGATTCGAATCAAAAGTAGGGAAATGTTTATAGAGAAGGTTTAAATTAAAAATTTTAAAATTCTTTGAAATAATATCTTCAAAGTCTTAAATGACCTAAGTTGCCGAAAAGACTGTGTGAATGTGTGTGTGAGTGTGAGTGTGAATGAGAAAAAAGTGTGAGTGTTAAAAAAAATACAATAATATATTTATTCAATTGTTAAATAATAATAAACATTTTCCTAACTTTTGGTACGATTAGTAGATCCATTGTTTCTCTTTCAGGAGGCAACCAATTTTTAAAGATCAAAAAAAAAATCCAAAATTCCCCCATACATATATATATATATATAATAAATTTTTTACTCTATTTTGACGTCATCATTAGTCTGGCGGGAATTTTCCCCAGGCATGAGTGCCGGCTGTCAACGTGACATTGACAGTAAAGAGGGAGAGGAATATATTGTGTGTGTGAGTGTAAGAGAGACAGACTGACAGAATGAGAGAGAGAGAGAGAGAGAGAGAGTTGGAGAGTGGCGCGCTCTAGGCTCGCCAGGGTGGGGTAAGGATCCGGGGGCTGACCTTGGCGGTGATGACGTCACTCGGGAGCGTCGACCGGCGCTCGGAGGGCGCGTGTCAAGGTTGGTCCAGGCGGCCGTCGTCGCCGCGCTTCGCGCCAAATCCGCCCACCTCTAGTGATGGCCACATCAAGTGTAAAGAATAGTGGTCGCGCTTCCTCCTGATCAAATAAAAAAAAAAACACAGTCAATCAAAAAATAATAATAAATAAATCATCTGACTATTAAAAGGCGTCTTCTTTTAAATGCCTCTTGTCTTTAGAAAGAAAAAAAAGTAATACATGCACTGAGATAAAAAATTTAAAATACAGTAAAATATTTTATTAAAAATATATAATTAACAATTAAAAACAAAATTGAAGTTTTTTAAATAATTATATGTATTTTTATTTTAAATCTTTCGGCACAGGGCCGGAACTAAGAGATTTTTTTTTGGGGGGGGGGGAGGCAAAATGCAATTTGCCGTTCCCTCCTTAAAATTTTCTATACGTACAAAATTCATATCATTTTACCTTTCTTTAATTGCCGCCCCCTGATATCTGTCGCCCCCGGCACATACACCCACTGCCCCCCCCCCTAGATCCGGCATCATAGGCCATTCAGACTTTAAACAATACTTATTAATTACGATCATGAGCGTAGTTAAGGAATTTGACTGGAGGGGGGGGGGCATGGGAACAGCCATCTTCGGGGGGGGGGGGGGGATCCCCCTAGTTACGCCCATTACGATATATATCCAGGTCTATTTATTTATTTCTAAATGATTTAAATAAATTCATCAGACTGTCTGGAGTCCGAACGAACTCCCCTTTTAGATTATCAATATTTTCATTTGTCAACCTCACGGGGGAGGGGGGGGGGAATTTATATTAAGTAAAATAATTTTCAGCCAACTTTGGATACAAAAATAAAATTTATGTAAAATCATTAATTATAAGATATATAAGGGGCGGATTAAGGCATTTGCCGCTCCTAGGTAGTGGTCTTTTGCCGCCCCCCCTCCTTCAAACACCCCAACATTTAAGAACACCCTAACACACCGGTGGACATTGCCTATAACTTTTCAGTTAGACATGGGTTCTATAGGGTTTGTATTAAATTTATTCATATATAAATAAGAAGTTTTTTTACAAATTGCCGCCCCCAAAATTTGCCGCCCCAGGCGCGCGCCTAGTCCGCCTCTTCGGAAATACGCACCTATGATAAATATTTACAATAATTGCATCCTTAAAAAAACAATACAAACATTTTTAGTTTGAAAAAATATCCTGAAAAAAATTAGGGTTATTATAATAAAAAAAAAAATTCCGAAAGTTTATGGATTATTATTAGCATTGAAATTAATTAATTTACATTTATATTTATGGAAATATATTTTCCCCTTTTAATGCAAACACTTCAAGGGATAATATAATTATTTATTTTATTAATTTACATAAATATTTTATATATCAAAGTAAGGTAGATTTTAATATTATTAAACTTTAAAAAGGTTTTCACCCTTTCTGAAATTGAAACACAATAGGGAGATGGATTAATGACAATAAATATTTTAGGTATTTTAATTATAATTATTATCTCTATTAGCGTTTTTTTTTTCTGACTGCGAGGCCCTTAATTCTGAACAGTTGCAAAAATTTGAGCAATATTGCGTAACTTGTCTAATCCAAATTGTAAAATAGAAAATTTGCTTAGTAATATTGAATTGTATTTAAATTTTTTTTTCTCCGCGCGGCCTTTAAATAAATAACTTATGAGTATTTGATAATATTTTATTAATTAAATACTTTTAATAATATTCATTCATTCATAGAATTGGTATCATTCATTATTTCAATAAAAAAAAAAAATTGTTTAAATAAATAACAAAATACCAGTTGTAAAAGAGGATCTCGTATTTCAATTATTTACACTAAATTACATTTTTTTTTTTAATTCCAAAATTGTTTAGAAAATATGATAAATAAATGGGAGGGGCAATTTTTCTATTCACCTCCTACTTTGTTTACTATTAAAGTTAGGGTTATCTTATTTCACTATAAATAATAAACTATAAATATTTATCTATCAATTAAAAAAATAGAAGCTGGGGGGCCTGGCAACGGAGAAGAGCAACAGAACCATAATCGTTGCAGTTAAGCAATGCCAAGCGCGGGATTGGTGACCCCGAGCAAATAGCGTGTGGAACGCCCCCCTCCCCGGTAGCCATGGGTACTATTGTATTTAAATTATTTAAATTAATAAATAACCCCTAAAGGCCTTTGTAGTCGAAAAGAGCTTAAAAAAAAATACTCTGGATTTTTTTATAAATTTAAATTATTGTTGAATTTCAAAATATTACCAAATCTAACCTGGAATTTATCATCTGGTTTTTATATTTTTACTTTCTCTTACCTATGTATGTAATATATTGAGAGAAAGTATTGCGATCATGTCAAAAATTCGATGTCGAGATTTCGATAGATAGGCCTATACATGTTTTGAGGTCCCCCGAGTCCAAAAAATTGGTCTATCTGTGTGCGTAACGATTTTAAGCATGAAGGAATTGAGCTACCGGATTGAAATTTTATATTTAACTTAGGTACCTTCCCAGAATCTCAAAATAAGCTTTTGAACAAAATCGGTCAAAAAGTACTAGTACTTTACTGATGTTCTTTTTCAGTTTTTTTTTTTTATATTTTCTCAAAATTCGCTCCAACGACTTTGATTAAAATTCAAAAATCAATTATTTTTTACATGGTTTTTAAAAAGTACATCAATAAAATTTTTCGTGAAAATTGTTTGAAGTGCACTTTACTCATGTACTTTTACAGTTTTTTCGATTTTCTCAAAATTGGCTTTAACGATTTTGATTAAAATTCATAAATCAATTATTTTTTTTAGATCCTCTTTAAAATGTATATTCGCATTTTGCCCTGAAATTTGTTTGAAATACACTTTACTGATGTACTTGTACAGTTTTTTCGATTTTCTCAAAATTGGCTCAAACGATTTTGATTAAAATTCATAAATGAATTATTTTTTAGATCCTTTTTAAAATGTATATTCGCATTTTGCCCTGAAATTTGTTTGAAGTGCACTTTACTGATGTAGTATTTCAGATTTTTACTTATGGTCAAGATTGGAACTAAGGTGCTATGGGAAACTACAATAAATATATCTCGACACAAAAAATCTGGTGTGACAAGCACCCTCCTCGACCAGTCACACCAGATTTTTTCTTATGAAATACTACAAAAAAATTGAATAGGAAATCAAAGCATTTTAATTACATTTATTCCGTTTAATAGATAATTTTTCATTGAGAAATTCAAAGAGCGATTAAAATGCAATTAATTTAACTTCTTAACCTTTGATATCTAGTTATTTAAATTTTCCCCATATTATCCTTGAAATGATTTCGATAAGATTCGGCTTCATCTTGTTATATAATAATCAAATATTTTAATTATAAATTTTACTTTCTTCTAAAGACAAAAAAAAAAATAATCTTGTGGTTAGTTTATATAATAACCCATTTCAGGTTGTTAATAATAATAAGGTTGGAATTTCTTGTTAACGCCCATACTCTTTGAAAATGATTGCAAAATTAAAAAGCTGCTCTCGGGCGGCGCCGACTCTCTATGAATGAATGAATCAGAATGTTCTCCTTCCTTTTTTTTATTTTTAGTAAAAAAAAAAAAACAAGAGGGAGTTTAAAAAAATTTATTAATGCGTTTAAAGTCTATTATATATTTCTTGGAAATTGGGCTAAAAACGCATTGGACGGTTTAGTGAATGCCCTACTGATATATCCATCCATCCGCTTCTTTTGCTTGCGGCGCTCCGTGAGACCCGATTCGGGTCAGCCGTTTTTTTTTTCTGATTCTTCTTTTTTTTATACCGACATTCCGATTCCTGTTTCTAACTCCTTGGCTGAGAGACAGACGCAGCCAGAGACGGACACGGCCTCGAGTTTCGCACAGGAACCCGAGACGGTACTGTGTTCTCATGGCTGGGAGTTTTTAAAAGGAAACCTTGTATATGCCCAATGTGCATTTTATTTTCTCTTTCTCGCTCGTTTACTGTTCATAGATTAATAAGTTAAAACAACTAAAGGGTGTAGTTATTATTTTTTCCAAGAAAATTAAATAAGCATTTTAAAGTGGAAGATTTTCTCTTCTCACATTTATCATCAAAAGTAAGATCGAATAAATAAAAAAATATTCAGAAATTGATTTTCCGTCATTTGAAGTCATTTCTTTCTCTTCAGTCATTTGAGAAACCGATTTGTTGTGTTTACACTGAGAAGTAACTTTCATGAGAGTATACTAAGATGGGTAAGCATTTTCTTCCTCAGGAGAAGGCATCACAAATATGATTATCTTCAAACCAGGATTGATACTTAAGCTTTTAAAAAAAGAACTTTACGTTTCGGTAACTCATTCTATGGTCTTCCTCATGCACACTCCATCTTAACAATGAATTGTACATCTATGACGTTCAGATTGAATTGTCACAGAAGCAGATTCTTTGTGATCTGAAACTTGATTGTACCTGAGGAAGGGCACAGAAACGTGGCCGAAACGTAATTTTTACAAATAAACCACTGAAATACCAAGTCTTTTTCATCATTGGATTGTCACAGAAGCAGATTCTTTGTGATCTGAACCTTATACCTGAGGAAGGGCACAGAAATGTCGCCGAAACGTAATTTTTACAAATAAACCACTGAAATACCAAGTCTTTTGTTCAGGATTGATATGATTGCTTATCCCTTCGACTAATCACCTTAATCGAGGAATTTACCCCCTTTGATTTATTTTAGCCCCTTCACCATTTTCCAATTGGTGATTACTAATGATTAGTCATGAGAGAAAATTAGGTTTTAGAATCAAACCGGAAAAGAGTTTTCAATATATCCTTGATTAATACAAAAGGTATGCAGATACCTTCCCCTCTAATTAACTAACTAAATCATCCAGGAAAAAATTAGATTTTTCTATTTTATTTAGGTACTTCCGCATTTTAAAATACTAAATATTTATTAAAATTAAAAATCCTGATTCTAACACAGGACCTTGTACTCCGTTACTGTTGTCATCTGAGGTGATAAATGATATTTTAAGATTAATGATTGTGGTTTATTTTAGTCCTTCCTCTTTTTCTTAGTCATTTAAAAACTAGGTTTTGGAATATTTCCTATTCACCCTTAATTTTGGACTTTGTATTAGTCATCCAAGAAATAAAAACTAGGTTAAATATTGTGTTTTTGGAATCAAACAACGGAGAGAGAGGGGGAGGGAGTTTTTCCAATTTAGCCCGGAATGCAATTCGAGTACGATCCTGGGGAGGAGGAAGCGCAACCAAAATATCAACAGTTGTGTCATCGACTTGTTCTTTTCAGAAAGGCTTTTTTTCCCTCGGGACTATTTTTATCATGCGGCGCCACGCGAGGGTCCCGAGATCCCGATGCACGCGTGCCTTTGTCACTGACGCATGCTATTATTAGCAAACGATCACTCGTCCGGGGCGGTTTTCTTTTCCTGAACTCTTAGATTTATTTAGACTTCGGCTTCTAAACGAGATTCCAACCATCATTAGCGTCATCTTTTCCAAATTGGTCTTAATCGTTTTATAGCAGGTTGAAAATAAGACTATAAAATTAAGTTTGATCGCGGGAAAAGAAAATAAATGAATATTTGATTTGGAATTCTGATCGAATAGAAAATAAACCCTGTGACAAGACGACGCGACGTCTAGACTATTCTGACGAAAATCTGGATCATTCCCAAGTAGGAAGATTGTTTGAAAATTATTTTAATCATCAAATTGGATCTCTAAAAAAAAGCATTGCATTAATACTACTATTTTATAAATAAAAATATTTTTTGGTCATGTGAAATAAAATACCTGTCGACGCGTTGGCAAGTGATTTCCTCTCCAGTATATAAATTCCAACGCGCTTATATAAGCATGCATGTGCCTAGCCCTGGTATGTATGCAGTTATTTAGAATAGGTGACTTGTTCTAGGTTCGATTGTGCGTGTGTTTGTGTCTTGTTGGCGTTTTGATAAGAATCCACGCGCGTAAAAAAAAAGTCTTCAATTGCATAACGCAAGAGAGATAAGAGGCAAAAATGTGATACAATCAGCAGAGGGGGAGATAAGGTCAATAGTGGTGAGGTGGCGATGTAATTTCTTGTGTGTAGGTGTTAAAAAAAAAAAAGTCTGAGTGGCGGCGCCTAGCCATCCATACTGATAAATAAAAGATAATAAAAAAAATAGGTCAAATGATTCTAGATTGAATGAAAAATTGCAAATTTTTCGATCAAATTTATTTACCGTTAATGATGATAGAAGAGAAAATTACTTTTCGTGTCCGAAGTGGTCTTTTCTTCGCACAAACAACCCCTCTTTTATTCACACACATAAAAAAAAAGTAACCGGTGCCAGTCATGCTAATTATGTATTCACAGTATTGTTACCCCTAACTCTATTGAATTTCTTCTTTTAACGTTAAAATTGAACTTTTTTTTTTTTGAATTATTGGTTGAATTATTAACACGCAATTTATATATTCACGTTGTTGTTTTGATTTTTACATGTTACATGCAATTTTTCTGACAAAATAAGTTTTTTCTAAATAGGTCTATTTCCTTCCTGTTTTTTTCGAGGAATTATTTATTTCGATTAAATTGTGTTTGATAGATAAAGGTTCATTCATCGGCACGAGCCTTTGCCTTTTTTTTCATCCCTTCGTGTGAATAAAGGGGAAGATCGGAAGTCCTACAGTTAAATACCCATTGGATTGTGGTAGGCAGACAATACCTTCACTCCCAAGACAATACTGTCTAGAACGAGCAGGAAATCATATAGAGAAAACCCCTTTTTTTCTTTTCACCAATCCAAGTTGCTCGCTGGTGATCACGTTCCCTCCCTTTTATGTAAAACTCGAAATAGTGAAAGAGAATTTTTTAGGATCTGGTATGTCTGGTTTTTTTTTTTTTTTTTTGTTTGAATTCATCGACAACTAAGATGACAGACAAGCGACCAACCCTTTCGTCCGGTACGGGAAAAAATATCCGCACGTGTGATTCCGAAAGTCTTTTATTAAAAAAAAAAAAAAAGTAAAAAATCATAAAGCAAATCCTATTAGGGTGTTGCTTTTTTGAAAATAAATTTCGACCAACTTTTGAATATTATTTCATTTATTTACTTCACAATATTTTAGGCTCTTGTTTAGGTAATTAAAATCACAGGTCTATCATTTCCTCTACTAAATAAATTTAATAATTTTTCCCATCGTAATAATATAATAAGCGTTTAATGAACTTAACATCATAGAATAAAGTGTAATTAATGTCAAAAATTAACATGTTAGTTGAAAAATTAAATTATTTATTGACTTTTCAGTATGTAATATAAAAGGGTGAAAATAAATACAGTATTAATATACTGTATTTTACAGTATAACAACAAAAAGTTAGTTAATTTGAGATTTCTAAGCAAATTTTTATAAAATCTGGTGTGAAAAGCACAGAACACAACTTACCGAAGAGTTGTGTTCAGTGCTTGTCACGTTTTTTTGTGTCGAGATATATTTAGTTTCCGCTGATTTATTAAAATTCAAGATATAAAATTTATAAACATGGGAAAATATTTATATTTTGATACCATGGCAATCATTTCTCCTATGAAGTACAAGAGTAAAGTGTGCTTCAAAAGAGGGCAAAATGACTTTTATACTTTTTAAAGAGAATCTAAAAAAATAATTGATTTTTGAATTTTAATCAAAGTCGTTGGAGCGAATTTTGAGAAAATATAGAAAAAAAAAAAAAACTGAAAAAGTACATCAGTAAAGTACTAGTACATTTTGGCCAATTTTGTTCAAAAGCTTCGTGTCACGTCCCAGGGGGGGTACCTAACTTAAAAATAAAATTTCAACTTCCGAGCTCTTTTTGTTCTTGAGATATTTTGTTCACAGACACACACACAGACAGACCATGTCGCGAAAACCAGGGGACCTCAAAACGTGTAAATTGATTAGTGGGTGAAAAAAATTTCTGAAATAAAAAAAAATATTTAAAATTTATTAAATAGTCTCCTACTTATACGTTTCAAAAGTAATTCGGCAACCGCTATTATTTTAGTAATTAGAAGATATATTACTACATAAAAACCAAAATGAACATATTTTTTGGGAGTTAGGTAGTATTGTGAAATTATTTATTTAATGTGAAGTTGGAATAATAAACTATTTTCCAAATTAATTTGTTTGCAAGTATTTAATCGATTGCACAAAAAAAAAAACTAATTTCACCTAAATTAATACGTTAAAGAATTTGCCTATTAAAAATAAACATTCAGCGATAAATCAATAAGAAAACAAGTAAATACTCTAACTTTAGAAAAAATTTAGATAAAAAAAAAGGTCAAACAAATCTTTTAAAGATTCAAATTCAACATTTGTAAAATTAGCGGGCGAATTAGAAAAAAAAATCTAAATTTAATATTCAGTTTTATTCTTTAAAAACAGGCGTTAAAATTCAACATAATAAATTGGGTGTTAAAAAGTAAAGAAATAACATCAGCGTTAATTCTCTAAACAAAGTTTTAACAGCGATGTTAACATGTTTCTTTTATCTCAAAGTTGTCAAAATCATAACCTTACTTTTTAGGTTAGAGACGCCATTTTTATTCATTAAATACGGCGTTAAAATATTAAAGGCGCTTCCTGGACATGATATTAATTTTTATTTTTAACACTATTGACTAAATGTTAACGCTTTAGCTAAATTAACGCTGATTTCAGATATTAAAAGTTGACGTTTTTGCTTACGTTATATATTATCCTACTTCAAAAATGAATGGGCAACCGCCATCTTTTGTTTTAACTTAATAAATAATTAAAAGAGGTGCATCATAATATTTATGAATTATAAGTGGATAATATAAAAAAGAATTTCTCTTTTAAATCAAAATCAAAATAAAACAGGAAGTTTTTATTTCAAGAGAGAACCTCATTTAGAATAATTGAAAAAAAAAAAATTCTTTCTCTTTTTGCCATTTTTTCAGGCCATTCAAGAGACTTGCTTTTTTTTTAGTTTAAAAACAGGATCTCTCTCTCTCTCATTGAGAGAATCCATTATTCGGCTGTATTGCGCTCTTGTGTGCGTGTCTGTCTGTTTCGTCGGTCTCAATGGTCTTTGACTCGCTTCACATAATGAGCGCCAAATTAAACACCACCCCAGTCCTTGCACTACTACTCACCACTCTTAAACCAAAATCGATATACTATTTATGAGAGAGGGTTGGAAAAAAAAATTCTTGCGTAAAATATGCATTTACTCAACCATTCTAGCTTTTCATTAAGGTTTTTTTTTTTTTGTATAAACGGAAAAAAGAGACAATTAACATGAAAAAGAATAATTATGAATTTTTCATTCAATCAAAAAAAAAAAAAAAAATTCTAATATATTTTCGCGAATGTTAAATAATCTCAGTATACGATAGATAAAACTATAGTTGGAATTTGTTATCTATATCCTTATATCTATTTAATTTGACAGATAAAGAAAGATGTCTTTCGGTGAAATTTCTTTACATATCTATTCTCTCATCTTAAAAAACTTTTTTTTTGATCCGCATACAGACTCAGTCCATATTTATTTATATTAATTGGTAGGCAAAGGATTTTTTTTTATCTCTGGTTTCTTCATTCATAGTCAAATGGCTACTTCTTAATTAAGCGACTTAGCATTGTAATGAAGAAACTAAATCTTATTCTAAAATATACCATCTTATCATTTTATTATTAAAATATTAGTTTTATTTTCACTTTATTTCTATTTATTTTAATAATAAAATCAGTTCCGGGATGGCCGAGATGGAGCTCGGTGATTTTTTCTTTTGATAAAATTTGGGAAAACTAAAAAAGTAGATCAGTAAAGTACTAGTACTCGAGGTCTCTTTAAGACAAGACCTTGCTTAATTTCATATTGGTTCCGGAAATAGTATATATTTAAAATTTGAAAGAAATCGTCAAAGGAGATATTGAGAAAATTGGAAAAAAACTAAAAAAGTACATCAGTAAAGTACTAGTATTCGAGGTCTTGCAAAGACGAGATCTAGAGTTATTTGTTTTGTATACCGCAATTAGTATATATTTAAAATTTGAAAGAAATAGTTAAAAGGAATTTCGAAAAAAATGGGAAAAACTAAAAAAGTACATCAGTAAAGTACTAGTATTTAAGGTCTTGCAAAGACGAGATCTAGTGTTATTTGTTTTGTATACCGCAATTATTATATATTTTAAATTTGAACGAAATAGTTAAAAGGTATTTCGAGAAAAATGGGAAAAACTAAAAAAGTACATCAGTAAAGTACTAGTACCGGAATTTTCCCCCTAAAAAAAGACCTAGTGCAATTTCATATTGGTACCAGAAATAGTATATATTTAAAATTTGAAAAAAATTGTTTGAGCCGTTTTCGAGAACTGATGCGCTTACAAGTAAATAAAAGTACATAAATAATATAAGAAAGCTAAGATGGTGTATATTTTTTCATAAAGTTTTAAGCAACTTCAGAAACACGGATGTTTTTAATTTTTAAAGCACACATCTTAATTAACTCCCGCAAAATTATTTTATTAAAATAAATTAACAAGTTAGTTAATTAGCTATCAGATTACCACTAGCTGTCAGTTAGTTAACTGTACATTATACAACCGGCCCTTAAAATGTGTATTTAATTATGTTACGTACTTAATAACGTGTCATGATTAATATTATAGACTTTTATTTATTTATTTATTTTTCCACGAAATAAATAAAGCTAAGACCCCGCCCTGCCTAGGGCAACGGGGCGCCGCATGGCGGAGTGGGGGTATTTTTGCGCGGGAAAGCGGGCGCGTACTCGTGATTACGTCACACACGAGCCGGGGGTTGTTGTTTCGGATCGATAGGGCGTCGCGACGCCCCGACCTTGCGCCGCCGCCGTCGCCACCACTACCACCCCCACTGCCGCCGCCACGGCGGTCGTTCACCGACCTTGACTCCCAGCCGCCGCCGCCGGCGGCAGTAACGACTACAACTACAACCGCGGCGGTAGTGGCGATGATGGTGGCCGCCTCCGGAACTTCGGGCGTGGCCGCCGCCCCCCACAATAACACTTCTCTAGGTCACTCGGTCCTATTTATTTCCTCCCCCCTATATACGGTGGGCTTCCTAGATTATTAGCTTCCTTAGCCTAAATTATTTATTTTTTTCACTCAAAAAAAAAAAAAAAAAACTTTGTTTATTTTATCGAATTGGGTTACAAATAAATAAATTAGTATTTCGATTTTGAAATATACAAGGACAAATTAATTGATTTTCAATTATAAGGAATAAAAAAAAAATATATATAATAAACAAAGATTAATAAATTCTCTGACAAATTCACATTCAATTTTAGTAATTAAACATAATCATGGGCGTAACTAGAGAATTTGGCTGGGGGGGGGGCATGGGACCAGCTATCCTCCGGTGGGCCTGGAAAGCTCCATATTTTCTCAATTTTTCATGGGGCAAGGAACTTTCTGGGGGGGGGGGGGGGCACGAGCCTTCTGGGGTTGGGGACATGAGCCTTCTGGGGGAGGGGGGCATGAGCCTTCTGGGGATTGGGGACCCCTGGCACCCCCCTAGTTACGCCCATGAACATAGACAGAAGTATAAGTGCGATTTAGGTTTCATTAAATAATATCGACTACCATTTATTTTAAATAAATATGGAAGTCGGATAAAATGCGTAAAAAAAAATTTTTATTTCATAATATTAGGAAATACTGCTAGTACTCAAATGCAGGTTATTATTAGATAAAAATCCATTTCAAGTAAATATTTACTTTTGAGGAATACTTGAAAACTAAAAAAAAAGAATAATTTCTCTTAAAATTCTTAAAAAAGTGAAAATAATTAATAAATTTCCAAAGAAAAAATAAATAGGAAATTTCTCATGAATAGATGTTTAATTATTCTAAGACTTTAATAACATGGGATTATTAATTAATGAAGAAATACCCGAGTTTATCACTTTTTTTTCCAAATACGATGGCCCCATCTTTAAATTCCACTCTTACCCTATAAAGTTGGCTGTTATGATCCCGTATCCCCAGAGATGATGCCAAGCATATTCCTTTTTCCCATCGAGATCCCTCGTCTCTTATTTTTTATAGGGCTGTTAAACTAAAAAAAAAAAAATATCTTATCGTTTCTTAATTAAAATTTTTTTTTACGCAAGAAGATGGTTATGGTTAAAAAAATGAGAGGGTTAAAATATGTTAATGTTAGAAACAAACGCCTCTGGGGTTTAAAATAATATTAATCTAGGATGTAATTTTATATAATTATACTAGAAAATTTTACAAATTATTTTAAAGGGATTTAATAAATCAAAGTCTTTTTTTTAAAGTAGATGTTATCTTAACTTGGTTTTTATCCTTTTATTTCTACTTTAGTTTTGTTTTTGAAAATATTTATGATAAAAAGATGTCAGGGTCTTCCCTAATTAGGGCAGACTTGATTGGAAAAAGAAAAGGAGATATAGTTCCAAAGCTCTGTGAGGGTTAATCAGATATCTGATCTCCGCAGAAAGCTACCCCAATTATTTTGAATATTTTATAATTAGATTGGATGGATTGATTTTAAGGGGATACAAGAATTTAGTGAACATACCCTTATTATTGGGGATGAGATTATTTATTACTTTGCAATTTCAGTTTAGCTAATCTTCTATAATTACTGTTAAAAATTTTTAATATTCTATAATTACTGTTAAAAATTTTCAAGGGATATTCAGAATATGTAGTACACTAACTGTTTGTGAATTTTATATTCGGGTATATGAAAAAGTTCATATACTAAAAAATGGACTTATATTAAATAAATATTAAGTAAAAAAAAAAAAAAAATATGAATCAAATTCAAGTAGCTTAAAAAAGTATATTATTATATTAGTAAACCAATTTATTAAAAGTTTCATAAACGGATTTATGAAAAATTTCATAAACTAGTTTAAAAAATAAAAGAAAACCTCCACTCGAGAGGTTTGAATTCGAAATCTTGGTTCCTTCTCTTCATTTATGACCGTACCCTCGGGCTTGGTGTAGTTGGTAGCGCGCCTTGTATACCAAGGGCCGAGGGATTTGGATACCAAATGGTTTAAATAAGAATGCCTGGACCCCAAATATATATATATATATATATATATATATATATATATATATATATATATATATTATAAATACGAGTATCTTTTTTGATAACCAAATGGTTTAAATAAAATGATCGGACTTCCTGGGATCCGAACCCTCGGACCTTGGCATACAAGGCAGGCGCGCTACCAACTACGCGAAGCCTGAGGGCATTTACTTTGTTAAGAATAACTTACTTTTTAAGCTACTTAAATTTGATTCATTTTTTTTTTTTTTTTTTTACTTAATAAAAATTTTATTTCACAAACTGTGTGTATTTGTAATTCAAACACGAAAGTATATGTAAAACGATTGAAAATTCATACAGAGTAATTAATTAATTTTAATAATTTTTTTCTAAATTTCATTATCTAAAAACTTGAGAAAGGATCAAAGATCTCTTTTTTCGGATCGATAAGAACCGCCCGAAACAGGTTGAGGTATGCACCAACAAGCAGGGGCGCCGGAACGAATTTGAATCAGAGGGGGGCAAAAAATTTTTTTTAGAAAATTAAAATAATTTAATATGTTTAAATAGTATAAAACAAAAACAAATCTACTATAAAACTTTAAAAATTTTAAATAAAATCACAATTTTAATAAAATTAAAATTTTAAAAAATTTGGTAGTGATTTTTCAAAAATTTTTGAAAAAATTTGGAAAAAAATGAATTTTTTACTCTTTTAATTTAGAAGATTTTATTTTTCAAAAGTAAAAATATATCATTTTTAATAATAAATGAAATAAAAGAAGAAATTTTGCCCCCCCTCTGCCCCCCCCTGTAGGATGCCAGGGGGGCAATGTACCCTTGCCCCCCCCAGTTCCGGCGCCTATGCCAACAAGCTAACCCTTTAAAGTTCTCAAATAGAAGAATTTTATTTATTTTGGAGTACACATAATTTCCGAATAAAATAAAAAAGACTCATTTATTCCACTCTCTTATTTATATACAATAAAAAAAAAAAAAAAAAAAATATATGAATGATCGTTTAATTTTGATTTTCATTCATCATTCATTTCACCTTGCCTCACTCATATGAAAGGAATTTTTACGCACACACACTATCAGAGAATTCAGAGTAATTTATTTGATTCGACATACGAATGTAATTATTGTGTGGAAAGTCACTGCATATTTATGCGTTTGTGTGTTTGTATGTTTAGATCAATCGTGATCTTAGAAAGGCTATCTATTAATAAAATGCATTTTTTTTTTGGATACTCCGACCTCTTTTTTTTTTTAATTGGACCGCAAAAAAAGAAAAACCAATATCAAAAAATTTCCGTCTAATTAGCCGAATTTATGGACCGGTTGAAATTAAAAAAATTCCAATCAAAGGAGAAGTAATTCCGACTTTCCAACTCATTATTATCTCTCACCAATTTTTCTTCAACATGACCTCGTACTTTTTTTAATCGTTATTTGCGAAAATTTTGTGTCTTATATAATCAACTGATAACATTCGTTTTAAATGTGTTATTGATAGTATTTTTTTTTTTTTTTATTATTATCTTTTCTCACACGTGTTAAGTAAAATGTGTGTCAACTTTAAAAAAACGAAAAATAATTTTAATAATGAACTTTTATCTCGATATTTTTAGAATTTATTATTGATAAAAAAAAAGCTTTTGTTTCTAAAATTACTTAAGAAAATTCTATAACACGGAAGAGAAAAATTACTATCTGTTATATAATAGAATATTAAAGAACAATAATTGGTTTTTGTTTAAATAAACATTTATCGCTTCATCAACTTCAAAGACCTCCGGAATTTTTTGACATTTTCTTAATTGCATTTATGGATAATAAAAAGAAAAAAAAACTGAGGAACTGTGGGTAAAAAATTAAGAAATTCTAAAGTCTTTGGTTTGACATTTATTAAGTTGATATCATTCTCTTTAAAGATTGGTTAGATGCAAAAATTTTGAAGTTGCTTTTTTTATTGTTAAATTTTTTTATTTTATTAAATAGAATTTTCTTTATTTTGAATTTAAGAGGAAAAGGGGATTGCGCTGTCAGTTATCCTGGAGCTGTTATTATTATTGCATGCCGGCATGGCGGGGGTGGTTTGCGCGGGAAAGCACCCTCGACGAAGGGCTGCAGCCAGCAGGCAGGTCATTGATCCGGGGAGCAGGCTCCTATCGATCCACATTTCCACCCCCGACGTCCTCATCCCTCGGGAACCACCCCCCGCTTTGCCGCATTGACGCGAACCTACTCTACTACACCCCTTATATGGGTGGGGTGGGATTTAGGAGAGAGATCCCACCAGGAAGGAACCACCCGACCGCGCCACGTGTGCCCACGTGCTTGTCAACCCAAGTCTTTTTCTCAACAACACTCTCTCTCCCGCTCTTTTTGCTATATTTTCCCCTAAAATGTGCGTCTCTGTCCATTCCGGATTTTACTCGATTTCCTTTTCTTTCTTTACAAACATGAAAGAGAGAGAACCTTATTAGATTTTGGACACACCCCTTACTAATCTAAATGTCATCCCATGTGACGTTTAAAAAATAATTGTTGTTTTATCGGATTCCAAAATAGGAAGGAACTAGATTAGTTTTAGTTTAGCATTCATTAAACATATAGGTCTATATTCAAATTTTATGTAGGAATTTTTTTTCTATTTGGAATTCTTCTGGTCACCCGTATTCTTTTATATACAATTATATACTAACATCAATTATCCTGATCAATAAATGCTCTAAATTTTTACATAAGAATAATCTTGATTTCTTACACTGGTTTTTCACTTAAAGAAATTAGGATTACTAATGGTAGTTTCTTTCTTGCTTACAGAAGAAGAAATCGATGTCGTAAATGTGCCTGCTCGGAATTTGAATGCTTCCACGACGGTGCCTTCTGGTCTGCCGAATAATCCTAGCCCAAGTGACCGTAGGCATTTGCAGAAGACGATGGCTTCAGCAATGGGAGGTAGAAACACCAAAAATAATACAAAATCTAATCCCTTTTCCTTTGTTACTCTACAAGAAACAACCCTTAACAATGGCAAATACAATGTCCGACAAGGTTCCCTAAGAACTACCAGAGGTCGTTGTAATAGTGGTGCTAGTATTACTCGCTATAATCAACCTTTATGTAATCTAACACCTGAAACCCCAACCAAAACAACGAGAAAACGTCAGTCACGTAAAAATACAAACACCACTCCTACTACAACCACTTACATTAATACTAACAAACGTGCTAAACCCCAATATCATCATCGAGTGGTACATCAACAAAACAAAACAAATAAACGAGGAAGACGAAAAACAGATCCAGATTCAGATTCTTGCGAGAAACGAAATACGCATAATGATAATGAACGTAAACGACGTATTGATTTACGAAATCTAGTTGATCTAGTACGGAATTTAGTGCCTTCAACCAGTGGACAACATCGTGTACCAAAAGTGCACGTGCTCAAAGAGGCAGCCCATTATTGCCAGTTTTTAACTAGAGAGAAGGCCAAAAGATTGGACCTTATGTCTCGTTTACGTCAACAACAAGATGATCTTTTAGTAAAAGTGTCTAACTTACGGAAAGATTTATCAAAAAAAAGAGGTTCCCCACCTGAGTAAACTCACGATTTAACAATTGTTGTACTTATATAAATATAGAAATATGTATTGTTACATATAATTAATATATACATATATATGTAACCACAGAAAAATTGTATATAGTTAAATGCCAAAGATATCTTTTCGTTTTTTAATAATAATCATAATAATAATATGTGGCCTAAATCAATCATGGGGTTAATAAAATTCACATACATATTTGAATCGTTTTATAAAATTCAATTGTAAATATTAGAGACAAGTAGGGGAAAAATATACATATGTATGTATAAATATATATGTATCTACATATATTATAAAATGAGTAAATGTTTTTAAACATTAAAAGGGAATTATAGAATTTCTCTAGAATAATTTATGCTTATGTCTCGCTTTCCTCACTGAAAATTTAAAAAAACTCTTCCAAGCTAATTCCGGGTAAAATGGGTTTGATTAAAATAATAAAAGGAAAGTTTATATTGGGAAATAATTTTTTTTTTTTTTTTTTTTTGTTATGAACGTATAGAATATAAAATTTCTCAATATAATTATCCTGGATTGGCGTTTTGAATAAAAATTCCAATAATTATATATAGGCCTAATAATAAATTTACAATTTAAAATTTAGATTAATAATAGAATAATGAAGTGAATATTAGGACAAGGGTGCTGTGAATTATGAAAAATTGAAGAAGGGATGCAAATTATTGTTTATTTACTTTAAAATTGAAAACGATATAATGCTGAGGCGGAGGTGATCATGCATTGGAAGCTAGGACGGATACAAGGGGGGTCAAGGGGGTAATTACCTCCCCTCCCCCCCGAGATTAAAAAAAAAAAAAACTTTTTTGAAAAAAATTTTTGAAAATTAATACTTAGAAATTTGATTTGTATTTATATTCTGGAAAACAAGTACAGAATGCGCCTTTAAATTACCGAAATTAAGAAAAAAATTGTGTGCTATGCGACCAGCCACACCAGATTCCCCCCCCCCCCCCCCGAGAAACACCTCTGTATCCGCCCTTGATCGGAAGTTGTTAAATAGCTCCATCCCGAAAATAACAACTGCGCATGAGCACTTCTAAATCGAATCGTCATTTAATTATTAACGGAGTATAAGCTTACATAATAATTTTATTTTAAAGTATTAATTATTAAATGGGTGGATCCGCTGGCTGTAGTGGTGTGTTAAGAGGCCAGTTATTAATATATATATATATATAGATAAGGTTAATTAGAAAAATGATGAAAATGAAATAAAACCTAGGTAAAATTTGCATATTAATATATTTAAACATTCTTTTTGGTGTAGTTAATATAAAATATAAAAAAGTAAAAACTAAAAAAATTTATTTTTATATACTGGCTGAGAAGTATGTAAAATAATGAATGTAAATTTTTTAATAAATATAAATAGGGATTGAAATTGACAAGTGTATATATGTTAATATAATGGTGTATATATATTTTATACACATTGATAAATGTCATCAATTCGTATACAGGATAATATAAATTTATATATATATAATAATAGGCCTAATATATATATAAATATATTATATTCTAATTATATAATTCTCAAGAAAAAACTGTAAATATTAGAATAATTTATACATAAAAAGACTCCGATTTTAGAAGGAAAAGATTTATTTTTATACATATACACCTACAATTTATAAATGAAATTAAAAAATACCCGGATTTTTAGCTTGGGTTCCTCCCTTCAAAAAAATATTAAAAATAAAAATAGAAAAAAATGAAATAAAAAATTTAGTACACCGCGACTGTGATACATTGGTGTTCATTTTCTGAATTTGTATTTTTCTCAGTACTAGCCTACTTTAGAAATATTTTTATTATTAAGCAAACAAGCAAGACATGATTTATTTTGTGTTTGTAATAAACCAGGTAAATAGAAAATATATGTATTTATTTACATATACAAGGAAAGCGAGACAATATTTAGTTTATTAATTAATAAATGAGTAAATATAGACTATAAAATGTACGTAGACATATATATAAATTATTAACTTAACACATTTTCAATGCAATTAAGTTTAGATAAAAATGTTAGAATAAGTAAATAAATATACATACATGCAGGTATATATGTATATTCTTTAGGAAGGCTTCTTGTTTGAATTGATTTATATATATATATACAGTATACTTATATATATAATATGTGACGTTTTGATCCTCTGGCGCACTTTTGCCTGAGGAGGGGGGGCGGTGATTTCGTTACGTCTTCAAGCCGCCCCCCACCCAGGCCATCGTGTTATCAAGTCAAAACTTACTCTATTATTCAGCTAACATATATATATGTATATATATATATATATATAACAAATGTATGTATATATATATATATATATATATATATTTATATAAATATATGTATTGGAATGCACACCCATCCATTTTTTTAAACAGATTTTCAAACAAAAAATAAACAAGTTAAGCATATAAATAAATAACTACCTCGCGCCTAATGTGAATCATAATGAATTTAAAAAATATTCCAATATTTATATTTATATATTATATAGAATAAGTAAAATATGTAAACAATTTTTTTTTAAAATATTTTTCATGTATTTGTTACTATATCTATACACATATAATATATGTATACTCTCATAAATTTATAATTCCCTAAAAAAATAAAAATAAAAAGGAAATTATAAATTTGTTTAAGTATATTTTATATTTAAAAAAATATTTGGCTAATTTATTTTTTTTATTTGAAGATACTTTCATATATATCAATATATATATATATTGAAACAAAAAGCCAAATAATTTTTTCATTTGAATTTTTTTCTTAAGTATCTATGTATTTTATAGAAATTTTTTTTTTTTTTTTAGTTTTTATATTTTTTATTAATTTACTATCCAAAATTAGATCTTTTAAAAATGAAAATATATATATAATAATAATAATTGTATAATATTATGATTCGCTAATATTATTTTTCAACTGTGATTTTTTTTACTTATTTTTATTTTTTTTAGAATCCTATCTAAGGATCAAAAAAAAAAAAAAATCACAGTGAAATTTGTCTTTTAAAATCTCTCTTTCTCTATCTCTTGACATCTCTCCTCTCTCTCTTTCTCTCTCTTTCAAAAACCTACTTGTTAAATTGACTTCATGTATCGTCTAGTTGCTAAAAGATTTGTCCCATTTTTGGAATCTTTGACCTTCATTAAAAAAAAAAAAAAAAAAATGACGGCATTGATTCAAAACTTTAATTTTTTTCTATAACATTATATTTATATAAATTAAATCCTTTTTATGATATATGTATGATATATTTAAAAAAAAAAACAATTTTAATTATTAAAAAATTTGTTTGTAATTTTTGGGACTATGTCGGCTAACTTTAATTTTAAAAATTTATACCTTTAACAGGATTCATTAAATAATAAAATTGTGTAAGCTTATAATCTTTATTTTAAAAAATTTGTGTTGCTTAAAAAGAATGTGCTTTAATATATTCAGATAAAATTATAAAACAAGCTTAAAAAAGACAAGAGTTTTTAAAAATTAATTTTTTTTTTTATTATTATAACATTTATATATTCTTGAATCTCAAAATATGTATAATTTTTAACTTTGCCCATCAACCGTAGGTTGGTCAGGTAAAGTTAATGTAATTTACATAATATATGTTAGAGCACATTTTTTTTTTATACTAAAAAAATCTTCCAAAATTTATATTATTCAATTTTTTGTCATCTTAACTAGATGAGATTCATTATAATTTTTTTTTTTTATAATTATAAACAAATATTAAGAAAAAATCATTTCTTTTTTTTCTATTTATTTCATTAATAAATAATACTTATAATAAAATAATAAAGCGAATTTTATTTCAATTCCTTAAAAATCCTATCTTTTTATTTTCAGCAAAAATTTTTATCATAAGAAAATGAGTAAATTAATTAAGATTAAAAAAATTAGAAGTTAAGAAATAAATTATGGTAATTTTTTATGTGTTATACGAAGGCGGAAAGAAATAAATACACGATAATGAGATATCGTCCATTTTAAAGTTCTAGTAACGATATGAAAGAAAATTAACAAGATATTAGGCCTATTGAAAAAAAAAATTAAATTTCGACATTGAATTTCTCTGTATATTTTAGGTAAGAGAAAGTAAAAAATAAATACACGAAAATGAGATATCGGCCCTGATTCAACAACATAGAGAGCAGTTTTTAATAAGCATACTGGCGGGTGGCGTTCTGAGAAATGCAGGCGTTCAAGAAGAGCTTTCAAATGGAATGGTGTGTTAAATTTTCATAACTAGGAAGTGAAAAGTTGCTAGGCAAAAGATAAATAAGAAAACAAATTATTAAAATTCAATTGTTAGAGAAAAAAAAAAATTCAATTTCCGGGAAAATATTCATAAAGTTGAGACTCTGTAAAAAATTTTCATTTTTTGTTAAAAAAAAATCTACTCACTTAATATAATGAAGCCATGGATTAGAGATAGCACCCTACTTTGGCTGATATTTCCATCTTTTCAACTACAATCAATATATAGGCCTACTGGAATGTTAAATAATACACAAATTCAAGTAAACGCTCATTTTAAATAAATACAATAAAAAAAAAAAACTGGGAATTCCAATATGAAAATAAAATACAAACTCTAGACAGCCTATTTAAAAAATCTATACTTATTTGGTTCTTTTTTTTTTGGAAAATATTCATAAAGATCAAAAGAACTACGGTGGTCAATGCAAGAAATGAGAGGGGAATCGAAAATTTTTGCTTGTTGAGAATCGATTTAGAAAAAATAAAAAGTGTTCAAGAAGTTTCGCATTTTTGAGAAAGGAAAAATTTCAGAACATCGACTTGGTATGACTGCATGGAGGCAGTAAGAGATTCTACTCATCTACAACAGGTCTATCTAGGTAAGATTAAATATAATAGCTTGAACAAAACGATAAGAGTGCTTTTCAAAAGAAGTTTACTTGATACAGAGCATATAAATATAAATATAAATAAAAATCTCAAAATTGCAGATTATTTAAATCTTTCTTCCATTTTTAAAAAGATAAAGGGCCGGTTTTCTAGTCAACTAGAAAACTTATCCGACCGATAGCAAATCATCGGTAGAGAAAACAAGAACACGCTTAACTCTCGAATTAAAAAAAATGAGTTTTTCACATATAATTAGCTATGTGAGGTATAAGGAAAATTTTGTGAAATTAGCAACTTAATAAAGGCATCATTTATAAAAATTATTAAAAATTAAAATAATTATTTAAAACTAATTAATTTTTCAACAATAATTTAAAAAAAAAAATGAATTAACAATTAATTTCACTCCTTTATAAGGCATTTGGATACCAAATGACTTAAATAGAAATGCCTGGACTCCCAATAGATATTATCTTATACAACGGTTATCGTATAAAGTCTTATATAGCCTGAGTTGCCGAAAAAGACTGTGTGAATGTGAGTGTGAGTGTAGTGGGTGAAGAAAAAGTGTGAATGTTAAAAAAAAAAAAAAGAATTTCACTCCTTAATATATCGAACTTTGAGTCCTAGCTAGTTAACTACAATCTAGACTCATTTAATCATATCATTAGCATTCAGTGGCGTCATTTGGGGGGGGGGGGGGGGCAGGGGGGGGCATTTGCCCCAAAGGGCTCTGATTTTTATAAAATTTTATATTATTCTAAATAAAATACTCCAAAATACATCTACGAGTATACATACTGTACAAAATTAAACAATTAATTAAATAAAATATGTTTTGGCTAAATTTGAGTACCCATTTGTAAGTAAATTTTAAGAAAAAAAAAATGTTTGCCCCCCCCCCAAGAAAAAATTTGCCCCCCCCCCAAGAAAAAGTTGAAATGACGCCACTGTTAGCATTAGATAGGAAATGAGCGTGCAGCCAGGTAATCAGTCTCCACGAAATTAAACTCTCTGTTAAGGAAACAGTTTCGGTTTTAATGAGCCATTCTCAGTCCTCAACTATTTTTATCTCATCTCTGTTAAGGAAACAGTTTCGGTTTTAATGAGCCATCCTCAATCCTCAACTATTTTTATCTCAATAAAACCGAAACTGTTTCCTTAACAGAGAGTTTAAATTCGTGGAGACTGATTACCTGGCTGCACGCTCCTTTCCTATCTATTGTTTAAATACAACAGCCACTTTATTTCTTCAAATCATATCATTAGCTTAACTAGAAAAGACTCGGAAATCATGATCAACTAGCCTATCCGAGGGATAGCTAGTTATTTAGAAGTGAAGCAACCGGCCCTTAAACATCTAAGTATCTATTACACTTTTTTAATGATAGGTAAATAAAAGAAGAGCAGCTAAAATTATTTCATTTATTGACCCACTAAGCTGACGTTTCGGTCTTGGTCAAGACCATCTTCAGAGCTATAACAACATGAAGTATATTTTTTTTTAAAAAATATTATTTGTGAAATTTTACAATTTACAACATTATATAACTTGGCATAATACAGAGATATTATAATTACCTTGCGGGTTGTCAATATAGGCATACAAACACTAACACAATCATATATTCTATGAACATTTGGTTAGAGATATTTAGAAAATTAATATGTAGAATGATTGAATTATAATTTAAAAAAAATACATATATTAATAACATAAGCCAATTGGTTGAGTACAGGCAGTGGACAAGAAGGTAGGCATCCCATGGTTATAGTCTTACCCCCACTCTAAAGTGAGTGACGTAGTAGAGGAGATAGCTCACCGCTTTTAAGATATTCCTATATAGAAATATGGTGGATCTTATATCTTGCTTAAAATTGACTGTATTTTAAATAAATATATATTGCCTCTAGAGTCAACCTCTTGTAGTAATTGTCCTCGAAACCTAAGATTTTCACGTCTTCAAAGTTGAAATGATGGTTATTATTATGTATGATCGGCCAATGCAACACTGGTGTCACGGTTCTTGATGTTGCTTTTATGTTGAGACAACCACTATTTAGGTATTGTCGGGTCTGACCCACATAGCACAAGTCACAATCGTTGCATGACACTTTATAGACAATCTCGGAGTTCTTGAGGAGGGGTAGGATCCTTATTATTAAAGAGGAAGCTCAATGTGTTAATGGGCTTGAATGATATAATAATACTGTCACTCACGCGGCTTATTGCTTTTTAATTCTTTCAGAAAGGCCCGGCGTGTAGGTAAGACTCATGTAAATTTTAGCTATTAACCATGGAATTGTTATCACCACCAATCGAACCATCAGGGATCACGGATATTGAATTAAGTGTGGGCTGTCTATTTTTAAAAAATATAATTTAAATATTTTTCGATAAAATATCTGGGATATTTATTAATGAACATGATTTTTTAATTTCATTAAAGCAATCCTGCTTATATTCAGGATTGGATAGCCTGTCAGCCCTCAAAATCATGTTGTAAACAAGATTTCTCTTGTGGATTAAAGGATGGTTAGAGTGGTAGTTCACAACACGGGTAGATTTGCACCTTTTTCTCATCCATTTGGTTTTATGCTCTCACCATCTCTTATTAGTCTCAAATCTAGGAACGATATTTCACCATCTTGTTCGATTTCTTTAGTAAATTTATCTTTCATTAAAATCGTTTAACACGTCGATAGTAGCTTGTATTTTATTTTCCGGGATGGCAGTAATTATATCGTCAATATCGGAAAATAAAATACAAGCTACTATCGACGTGTTAAACGATTTTAATGAAAAGATTAAATTTACTAAAGAAATCGAACAAGATGGTGAAATATCGTTCCTAGATTTGAGACTAATAAGAGATGGAGAGAGCATAAAAACCAAATGGATGAGAAAAAGGTGCAATCTACCCGTGTTGTGAACTACCACTCTAACCATCCTTTAATCCACAAGAGAAATCTTGTTTACAACATGATTTTGAGGGCTGACAGGCTATCCAATCCTGAATATAAGCAGGATTGCTTTAATGAAATTAAAAAAATCATGTTCATTAATAAATATCCCAGATATTTTATCGAAAAAATATTTAAATTATATTTTTTTAAAAATAGACAGCCCACACTTAATTCAATATCCGTGATCCCTGATGGTTCGATTGGTGGTGATAACAATTCCATGGTTAATAGTAAAATTTACATGAGTCTTACCTACACGCCGGGCCTTTCTGAAAGAATTAAAAAGCTAATAAGCCGCGTGAGTGACAGTATTATTATATCATTCAAGCCCATTAACACATTGAGCTTCCTCTTTAATAATAAGGATCCTACCCCCCTCCTCAAGAACTCCGAGATTGTCTATAAAGTGTCATGCAACGATTGTGACTTGTGCTATGTGGGTCAGACCCGACAATACCTAAATAGTCGGTTGTCTCAACATAAAAGCAACATCAAGAACCGTGACACCAGTGTTGCATTGGCCGATCATACTATTAATAATAACCATCATTTCAACTTTGAAGACGTGAAAATCTTAGGTTTCGAGGACAATTACTACAAGAGGTTGACTCTAGAGGCAATATATATTTATTTAAATAATACAGTCAATTTTAAGCAAGATATAAGATCCACCATATTTCTATATAGGAATATCTTAAAGCGGTGAGCTGCGCACCGGTCTCCTCTCTCTACTACGTCACTCACTTTAGAGTGGGGGTAAGCTATAACCATGGGATGCCTACCTTCTTGTCCACTGCCTGTACTCAACCAATTGGCTTATGTTATTAATATATGTATTTTTTAAATTATAATTCAATCATTCTACATATTAATTTTCTAAATATCTCTAACCAAATGTTCATAGAATATATGATTGTGTTAGTGTTTGTATGCCTATATTGACAACCCGCAAGGTAATTATAATATCTCTGTATTATGCCAAGTTATATAATGTTGTAAATTGTAAAATTTCACAAATAATATTTTTTAAAAAAATATACTTCATGTTGTTATAGCTCTGAAGATGGTCTTGACCAAGACCGAAACGTCAGCCTAGTGGGTCAATAAATGAAATAATTTTAGCTGCTCTTCTTTTATTTACCTATCAACGATTATCCAGCTATAAAATCCACATTTGTAACACTTTTTTAATACATAGAATGTATAAAAACATAATATAATAATAAAAAATAATAGGCCTAGAACAAAAAATTGCCAAAATTTAAATTGAATAATTACTAAGAAAAATTTTTCCTATTAACATTATTTAATAATGACTGTAATAAAACATTTTTTTTTAATAAGATGGTTTTATAGGTAAGAAAAGAATGTTCCATCATTTTATTTTCACGGCAATTATATTTTTTTTTTCCAAATTGGAATAGAAACAGTTAGGAGGAACCAACAAATTTTCAAGCACACGAATTCTCCATTTTTAAATAAAATGCGAGCGTCATCAAATCGAATTCCCACCAAGTCATTAATTGTGGAAGGAAGCTGGATCGCATGTTATTCCATTTTTTGGATTCAGCCTTGATCGCATCCTATTAATTGTTTAAGTTTTTTTTTTTATATAGTCGGGCCCTTTTATAAATTTCAGAGAAGGAGGAAAAGAATCATAATTATTGCGTTTTCTGTCTTCTAGAGATGTGATTTGTTAGATTAATTAGGGGGCTTACGGTATTTTGTCCTTGCTAATTTTTCAGAAGGTATTTAAGATTTATGGAATTCAGAAACGGACTAGATTATAGATATTTATTAAATACTTATTAGCATAGGCGTAGCCAGAAATTTTTGATGGGGGGTTCAAGAAAATTTTTTCAAAAATTTGGAAAATTTAAGATTATTTTAGGGTATTTATAAATCATTTTTTTTTTTTTTTTTTTTTTTAGCTAGAGTAAATTATTATATTTTACTTTCTCTTACCCTTATAGAGCTTAAATATCTAGTCATGGCTTGGGTCCCATGGGAGGAGGGGTTTGAACCCCCAACCCCCCCTGGCTACGCCTTTGCTTATTAGTAGACTATGAATTAGTATAAATATGATCGACTGTCATTTTCGGGAATTTTTTGAGGCATTTGCCCCCCCCTGATTTTTATACAATTTTATATTATTCTAAATAAAATACTTCAAAATACATCTACGAGTATAGAAACTGTATAAAATTAAACAATTAATATTAAATATCTTTTGGCTAAATTTGAGTACCTATTTGTAAGTAAATTTTAAGAAAAAAAATGTTTGCCCCCCCCCCCCAAAGAATAATTTGAAATTACGCCTAAGGGCAGAAACTTTTGATTTTATTTTTAACGTATTCCACGGAAGGTAATTGATAAAATATAAGTTTTTTTTTCTATTTTAGTGGCTACATAATTCGACATGTGGGCATTTCGACGACATTACTCATAGACTACATGTTAAATTTCAATTTTTTAATAATTAATTTCACGATAACCCCGAGGCAGATCTGCTTGAAAAAATTATTTTATACGTATATGATACTGATTAATAACATATTAAAAAATTAGCTTTTAATATATTCATATAAGTCCCTTAATGTCCGAACTACCTTAATAAATATTTAGAGAATGAATAGCTCAAATATTTTTGCCAAATTTCTACCAGCCAGGTCGAAACAAGCAAAGCCTAGACAATCAGAGATAGAGAATAGATGTCCATTTAAATCAATATAATACTCTCTTTATCTGGAAAAGTTGGAGAAATCTTTAAGAAGCAGAACGAGCTTATCCAGATAAAGTTAAAACAGAAATTCCCGAAACATGTTTAAAATAAGATGTATCAAATTATTTAAAATCTTAAATTAATTATTTCAAAGGATAATATTCTAATTAAATTAAATTTTAAAATTCAATTAACCAATCTTTCAAATTAGATGAAGAAACAAATTAACATATAGCTATTATCAGCCCTTATTTACAAAG
The DNA here is from genome assembly GCA_023213315.1 of Euborellia annulipes. Classification (NCBI taxonomy): domain Eukaryota; kingdom Metazoa; phylum Arthropoda; class Insecta; order Dermaptera; family Anisolabididae; genus Euborellia; species Euborellia annulipes. The sequence continues at coordinate 27,999 of JAKCPI010026179.1, read as the reverse complement.
TGAGGTCTCTAAATATATAAAAGCACCAGGGCTGATGATTTATGATTAAAAATTCGTTTCTAATTTCAAGCTGTGAAGGATCAACTATTGTAATTATAAATAACATTGTGAAATCTTAATATAAGATTACGAAATATTGCCTTATATTGAAAAATTTTATAACCATATCGAAAACTAAATATTTATTATAATTTTTTTTTTTTTTTCAATCACTACAAGTGCTATCTATGATGGAACTAATTAAAATAATAACATCCTGTTTTGCTGAAGAATAATAAACATAATATAGTATTTTCAAATAATGTGTTATTTAAAAAAATTTTAAAATAAAATCTCTAAGCACCTATTCTAATTTTTTTTTATTTCGCTCTTTTAATTTAGCTTTAATACTGTATTTAATAATTTTAATTAATAAAATATTTTAGGGGTAAATGTTTACTAGTCTCTTTTCTCTCATCCTTTTTTCTTACTATTCTTCACAAATTCTTTAAAAAAATTTAGAATAAGTATTTGATAATATAATAAGTGTGGCGGGTAATCAACCCTTCCTGAGATTTGAAAAAAATACTTTTTTTTCGAAAAAAATGTATTTTTAATGTAAAATTTTAAAAATTAATACTTAAAAATTTGATTTGTATTTATATTCTGGCAAACAAGTACAGAATGCGCCTATAAATTACCGAAATTAAGAAAAAAAATGTGTGCTGTGCAACCAGTCACTCCAGATTACCCCCCCCCCCCGAGAAACACCTCTGGATCCGCCACTGCCCAGAATTTCACTGTTTATACCAATAAGTTCAGCATTTTATCAAATTTAAATAAAAATTTAAAGTATTTGCCTAAAAAATCTTTTTTATTAATATATGGGAGTTATACTATAGGCATGTTTTAATGAAAAATGTGAAAATTAAAACAACGAATATCTTATCTTTGATTTTAAAAATGAATAATGTGTTTTTAAAAGTTCCAAAAATTTTTCGAAAAAATTATTTTTTAAATCATTAAGTTTTTTTTTTGTTTTAGGGAACGTTGTATTATATCCATAGGCGTAACTAGGCGGGTCCCGCCCCTCTTCCAGAAGGCTCCCCGCCCCAAATGGTTGGTCCCATGCCACTCCTCCCAGCCAAATTCCCTAATTACGCCCATGATTATGTCAACAATTTTTCAAAAAATAACATTTGAAATATTATTGGGTAAGGTTTTCTATTTTTCTTTAATTGATATAATCATGGCGTGACTAGGGAATTTGACTGGGGGGAGGGGCATGGGACCAAGCATTTGGGGCGGAGAGCCTTCTGGGAGAGGGGGGGGCGTGACTCTAGTTACGTCCATGGATATAATACAACGTTCCCCAATCAGGGTTCTGCAAGCAATATGGAAATGTTACTTATAAATTTGTTATTGATACTTTTGTAATCTATGATTGTAAAAAAAAAAAAATCGAAGGGCTGAATGGCTTCAAGCTACAGCCGAGAAATAAAGAAAAAAAAATTATTATTTTTTTTTTTAACAAAACAAAAAAAAATGTAATGATTTAAAAAATAAAAGCGAGGCGAATGCTCGGATTGGTGACCCCGAGCAATCAGCATGTGGGACGTCCCCGGGTAGCAATCTATACTATTGTATTTAATAAATTCAAACCCCTAAATGCCCTCAGTAGCTGAAAAGAGTTTTCAAAAAATTAAAATATTTTCCTTTAAAATAAACTATTAGTCGTTTTATTGAGATTTCTGACTAAATTTCCGAATATTTTTATCGAAAATCAGACCCCGAATTAAACATTTATATTCCAAAAAACAGGAGCAAATTTTATTTGTCTTTGTCACATACTTGATGATATAATTCATCTTTAAAAAAAAGTGGTATTAAAAAAAAACAATTACTGTATTTTAAATTGATCAATTATTTATGAGTAAAAAATATTATCCCAATTGAACGGTCAAAAAATCGATCAATATTCGATAGAATTCATGTATAGTATTAGAAATTTAATTTATTTATGACGAAAATTACATGTATTAAATTTGTAATATAATAATAATTTAAGGCTATTTAACTTTAAAAAAAAAGAAAAAAAAGTTTTTTTAGAGGTTGCTTAAATGCCAGACAAAAAAAAAAAAAGCAAGCCGGCCCAAAGTAAACCGCATTCATTTGGGATCCTTGATACACTTTTATTAAATCATTTTCTTTGAGGCAGTCAGACCATATCCATAAATGCCAAGAGGGCGGTTGCCGTCGGTTCACTTTCTCGACCCGGGAGGGGCAAGTCTCCCTCAGGCGTTAGGTCGCCTGTTCGCAAATAAAAAAGAAAAAAAAAGGCAACCGGGCTAACTATTCCGCCACTGACTTGCAATTTGATATCTCGCTCTCTTTCTAATTCACTTTTACTTTATTATATTACATATCATCGACGTAAGGAGAAATTTCCTCTTAAATATTGATATCTCTCTACTTTTTTCAATTAAACATTTACAGCCGGTTGCTTCACTTATAGTCAACTAGGAAATTTACCTACAGTAAACAAGAACAAGCTTAACATTCGGGTTAAAAAAAGTTTTTTCACTATCTGAGAAATAAGAAGTTTTGTCAAGTTGGCCACTTAATAAAGACAATAAAAATGTTAAAAATTAAAGTTAATTTAATTAAATATTACAAATTAAATAGTTAATTAGAAATACAATTAAATTATCATCTAATTATACATGGGCGTAGCCAGGGGAGGCAGGGAGGGGCCATTGCCCCCCCTGGCTTGTCCTAAAAATTAAAAAAAAAAACAAATATATATTTTTCCCATTGGGAATTTTTTTTTAACGCCCCAATCCACTACATTAATTTTTTTTTATTTAAATAAATAATTAATAATCTATGTATATATTAATTGCAAACCCCCCTCTCGCCCTAACGAGGGGTTGCCCCCCCCAACAAGATGTCTGGCTACGCCCATGTAATTATAGATAAATAAACAACACAAGGTTAAGTTTCAAAAGAATTTTCTTTTAGTTGATGCGCATTTCGATGTTAATAATTCATATTCTCTTAAGTATTAACGTCATCTCTTAAGATTAAATATTAACGAAGAAATTCGCTTAAGCCAAAATAAAATTCTTTTGAAACTTAACCTTGTGTCATTTATGTATAATTAGATGATAATTTAATTAAATTTAAGAATGTTTCAACTATTGCCAACGGTGAATTCTTTGGATTATAATTAAAAATAATTAATTTTTTAACAAAATTTAAAAATTTTCAAAAAAAAATAAGGTTTAATAAAGGGGTTGCATTCCAATTTGGCAATGGTTCCAAACTTCACTTTGGTTTTGATATATCGTCACTGGCTGATGCTTGTGTTAGACTTGTGTTTCTAATATCACCTATTTGATAAGTCTTACACAGAACTTTGGGCCTTTGCTAATCATTTGATTAGATGTGAATATACTCGAAAGTCAAACTCAACCAGCTTATTCGATCGATAGTTAGTTGACTAGAAGTGAAGCAACCAGGCTTAGATAAATTAATAAATTTTGTAGTAAAAAATAAAGAAAAGAGTAATTGCAGCTATGTTTATTTCTTTATTAGTCACTTTAAGCCGATGTTTCAGTCAGATATACGACCATCCTCATTACTGAGGCGTGTCCAGGTTAGATTGACCTTGATAATATAACTTTGACTCGCATAGCCTTTGGGTCCTTATTAAATGGCGAGAAATACTACGCCATTCGACTTTTTGAGAAATTCTGTTGACACGATTCAGCCCTGAGGATGGTCTTATATCTGACCGAAACGTCGGCTTGAATGACTAATAAACGAAATAAATAGCTGCAATCGCTCTTCTCTTTATTTTTACTACAAGATCTACTCAGCTATCCACCTCACTCTAATAAAATTTGGACAAATGCACAGTCCAATTCCTATATATTTTAATAATCAAAGAGTTGTAAAAAGTTGAAAAGTTTCTAGAAATCATAACCCTCACAGTTAAAGAAAGAAGTGTTTAATAAAAAATATTAATCAATTTCTTGGTAGAAAGACAAGTTTTTAAGGACTTATTCACTATAACAAAGATTTAGAAAATTTTAATAGGTGGGACTGCAGAAATAAAAAAAAATAAAAATCATTTTATGAGAATTTTTAAAAGTATTTCAATATAATCGGGCCCGGTTCCGAGTATTTATTATCGGAGTTAGTAATAATCGAAGTTACCATTGGCCTATATCGTTTTTTTTTTTCACTTATCTATTCGAGGATAAAATTAAACCATTCAACTGGAATGTATTTAAAATCCAGAACAAGGGAGAGAAAAAAAAAGTGACACGTGCCAAAAGACGAATCAAGAAGCAAAACATCCTTTGCGATAAAAAATGACAAGAGAAAAAAAAATAATAATTTTGGGAGTTCAAAAAAATCTTAATTTATAAACAGGATGTAGGTATATTGATTGGAAGAATTGAGGAAGTCAAATTGATATCTTATCTGTCCAAATTTAGCTAATTTCATTTAAATATTTTTATTGATTAAGCTTATTATAATTACGAACAGAGATTAAATCAATGTTATTGTTTTTAATCAATAGTAGTGAAATTTTGTAATTATAAAAAAGTTTAATTTAATTACGAATTTATAAAATTCTGGCATGATATATCGCACAGCATAGGTTCTATTCTTTCACACCCGATTTTTTGGGCCAACATAAACAGTATTTAGTTTCCGTCAGTGCATTAGAACTAAATTAATGACACAATATTGGAATATCTTGCCTTCAACATCATTTGGACCGTTTATTTTGAAAGTGGTGTAAGTCCATTTTCTATTGTTTCGAGAAAATGAAAGGTTTGCATATCTGTTAATTTAAAAATCTAGGCAAATGATATGAAGTCGGTGAATGTTTCTACTTCTTTATCAGTGTCTAATTTAGTTATATAAATTTGTTTTAGGCGAATTTGACTAAACTATTATATAATTACAAGCTGCCAATGGACTTACACCAATTTCAAAATTAACCAATTGTAAAGATCGTTGAATTTCAATTTTGAAAAATCAAATATTACTCAAAATATACTTCATATTAATTCAATATTCTTTACAAATAATGACACGATATAAAATAGAAGTAGTATTTTTAATTTTAGACGTTAATTACATTGTTAAAATTACAAGATATTCGTAGTATTTACTTATCCTCTGTATATGGATGGCAGAGTGTTGAAATATTTATGATGTACCGAAGGAAATAACTGCTTGATATCTTTATATTAATAAGTAACCTAATCTCGAAACCAGTGGCGTCATTTCAACTTTTTCTTAGAGGGGGGGGGCAACCTTTTTTTTTCAATTTCTCACTTCAATTTTCTTACAAATAGGTATCTCAAATTTGGCCAAAAGGTATTTAATTAAATTAATTTTTTAATTTTATACAGTTTCGTAGATATATTTTATTTACGCAGAATAATACCTAGGGAGGAGAGGGGGGGGGGCAAATACCCTTCTTCCTTACAAATGACCCCTCTGTTAGTAATTCTTAACGAGTTTATAAACAATAATGCACAATAACAGACAACCATCTGCTAAGCTACCTACCTCAAATTGGACTTACACCACTTTCATAATCAACGATTATGGAACTTCTTTTACCGTCCAACTTTCAATTGTACAAAACGGGAATTTTTTAAGGAATTTGCCACTAGCTAGTTATACATAGAAAATTTACATTAAATTAAATATGAATTATGTGATATCTCAGATTTTTTTTAAAATTGGACTTACACCACTTTCAAAATAAACGGTCCATTTAACAGCTAACTTTAATTGTTATAATAATATACTGTACTTAGATATTTACGACATAATTATCCACCATAGTTATTCCCTGGATATAATAAAAAAATATTAAACAAACATAAGGTGGTAACTGGAAATCAGCTTGAGGACCACTCCTGGTTGACAGCGGTACAATAAAATTTTAAAGACAAACAAACATTAAACCTCTAAATAGCCTCAATACGGTACATTTTCATTCAAGATGTAAAATTTAAAAACATAGTAAAATATTTTTTTATATTTTGTTAGCAAAACAACTATTTCTTTCTATATGTAAAAAAGAGTTTCCTCTAAAGGAGAAGAGCCTTTGTCTCTTCGAAATATTAGGAATAAAACTCTATTTGGAAAAAAAATTTTGTTTTGTTTTTTTCTTCCTACACCCTTGCCAAAAAATCAGTGTGGTAGAGGAGTTTCGGATTATAATGTACTGCTCACCAATCAATTGAAATAAATAGTGACGGGGCCTAAATGAACTCCGATGCCGAAAAAGACCTTAAATAAATTTTAAAAAAAATGTACTGCCCATACCTAATGATAGAAATAAATATGCCTAGACTCTAACAGTAAATGAATAATATAGCGCGCCTACCTTCTATACCGAACTTCACGGACCCAATGGCTTAAATAGAAATGCCTGGACCCACAATAGATATTATAAATAATAACGGTTATCGTCAAAGTCTTGCCGAAAAGACTGTGTGAATGTGCGTGAGAGTGTGAGTGTGAATGAGAAAAAGTGTGAGTGTTAAAAAAAATGAATAATGAATAATGAGTGTGATCAAAGATGCCGAAGACTTAAAAAAAAAAAAATGTAGTGCTCGAAACAAAAAGTGTGGTGTGATAAACATAGAACACAACACCAGATTTTTGGAATCAGGATGCCTATAAACGTGTATTTCTATCAAAAATCGATATCGAACTTTTGCAAATAGGTGAAATAATGTGTAAAATTTCGTACCGGAAAAATTGAATCTATTCATATACGGACCGTTTATTTTGAAAGTAGTGTAAGTCCATTTTTAAAAAAAATGAGATATCACATAATTTAAGCTTAAATTAATGTAAATTTTCTATGTATAACTAGCTAGTGGTAAATTTCTTAAAAAATTCCCATGTTTTGTACAATTGAAAATTGGTCGGTAAATAGATACTTTATTAAACAGATATGTTAACCTTTCATTTTCGCGAAACAATAAAAAAATTGACTTACACACACCACTTTCAAAATAAATGGTCCATTTAATGAAAAATATGGTTGGTTAAAGTGAATGGAGAAATGTATAAAGAAAGCGCTAAAAAAAGTATAGTATATTTTGATTCAGAAAATCAATTACCAGTATCTTATTTGATTTTATTTTAATTTAATCATTAAATGTAATTTTAAACAAGATAATTACTCAATTGGGCACGTGGGTATACTTTAAGTCCCCTCCTGTCTCTTTCCTTTAATGTTTAAAGAAAAGTGATCTCGATCAAATATCATTTGAATTATTAGATGATTAAAATTAATAGCAGAGTCGGTCGTGGCAAACAGGAACCTGTCCGATTGGATTCCGGATTCGGAATAATCCATATATAAATAATTTGTCTTCGGATTGGTATCAAGTGACTGACCATGTTTTGGCATGCCTAATGGCTTTATTAGCCAACATTATCATCGGATTATCATAATTTAATTTGAAATTGATTTTTAATATAAAAAAAAAATTTTGAAATATCTGATATTTATTAAATTTAAAAAAAAAAAAAAATTAGGTTGGTTGAGTTTGAAGATTTTATATTAATTGAATATTTATTTTTTTAGATTTAGCCCACAACTATTTAATGAAATACCACTATTCTAAACTCATAGGCCAAGTAAGCCCTACCCTGGCACTCCTTTACCTGGCCAAATCATAGTTACGCCATGCCTGTCAACAGGGGCGCCGGAACGAATTTGAATCAGGGGGGCAAAAAAATTTTTTTTAGAAAATTAAAATAATTTAATATGTTCAAATAGTATAAAACAAAAACAAATCTACTATAAAACTTTAAAAATTTTAAATAAAATCACAATTTTAATAAAATTAAAATTTTAAAAAATTTGGTAGTGATTTTTCAAAAATTTTTGGAAAAAATTTGGAAAAAATGGATTTCTTACTCTTTTAATTTAGAAGATTTTATTTTTCAAAAGTAAAAATATATCATTTTTAATAATAAATGAAATAAAAGAAGAAATTTTGCCCCCCCTCTGCCCCCCTGTAGGATGCCAGGGGGGGGCAATGTACCCTTGCCCCCCCCCCCCCAGTTCCGGCGCCTATGCCTGTCAATAATACGTCTAGGAAAGAAATGTTTTACTAAAAATTCAATATTATACAGTGATTCTAGATTATCTTTTTTTTTTATAGATAATAAAAAGTTGTAATGATTATTTATTTCGCCCCAATAAACTTTTATATGATTGACAAGAAAATTTAGTCATTATACGATGGGGAAAAAGTTTTAGGAGACCAAAAAGTCAGGCTAATATTCGCAGAATATTAATACAGTGTAGGCCTATTGATTATTTTCAAAAATAAAAAAATAAAGAACTATTATGATGAAAGAGAATGTGGGAGAAGGCCGTATTTCAGATAGATGATGAAATAAAAAAATACTTCTTTTTGACTCAAATTATTTTAATTTCCCTTGTCAACGTTTCGGGGACTAAACGTCACCCATCTTTAGGACAAAGGTATTAAAAAATCCTTAGTACTGCCATCTACTGATGTTAGATAAGTAAAAATATTAGTATATTTTGGAATTCATCTGCATGTAATTAATGCCATTAACTCTAATGGTGGCTCAGCATATTGCACGCAGATTATATTTTCCAAAATATACTAATATTTTTACTTAGCTAACGACTGAAGGAGGAAATGCTGAGTTTTTTAACACCTTTGTCTTGAAGATGGGTGACGTTTAATGCCCGAAACATTGACAAGGGAAATTAAAATAATTCGGACAGAAAAGAAGTCTTTTTATAGAACTATGACTTTAACTCCTCAACATAGTAGAATAATAAGTAAACATCACATGTGGTTATGTGATACAATTTAATTAGAGAATATACTGTATTTAGGGTCTGAATTTCTTAAATGTTAAAAAATTCGACGTAATAGAAAAAATTTGTTTAGTAGTTGTGTAGAGACTTTTAAGAAAAGGAGACTCAGCAATTTTTATTTATTAATTCGAGCGTTTCGGTCGCCAATCACGACTTTCTTCAGTATAGTTAATTATTAAATACAAGAGACAAAAAACAATATGAGAAATACCCGAAGAGCGGAGTATTTTTTTTTTTTTTTTTTTTTTATATTTAATATCTCTGAGTCTACTCTTATTAAGAAATTATTTTATTAGTAGCAATTAAACTCACAGTTTGTTTCTTTTATAGAGATCCCTTTCGGAGAGCAGAGAAGGTGTTATTTTGAAGATTCTGATGGAGAATGCCGAATACAACCGGAAGATGAACACAAAACAACTGTAAAAAAGAAAACAAATTGAGAAACAAAAAAAAAAAAAATCACAATTTTCTATAAAATATCTAAAATGTTTTCCAAGACCACTAAAGTTTCTTTTAAAATATATAAAAAATATAGGTCTATATGTATAAAAATACTTTCTCTCTATATATATTTAGTAAGAGAAAGTAAAAATTCTGATTTAGGCTTTAATAGTTCGTTTCTCGCCGTGATCCTTAAAATTAGTTTGAAAGAATTTAAAGACAGTAAATGTCTAAATATACTCAGTCAAGTGTCTAAAAATATTTATTGTGAAGATGGAATAATAAGAATTAAGAGCCATTAAAGGGGAGCTGGCATGTTTTATAATTTAATTTATTGCTTTATCATCATCAAATAAATAAAAAAAAGAAGAGAATTTTGAAAATTTCCCGACCCGCCCTAGTGTGGCACACGACTCTTACATACAACTAAAAACATATAGATACGTTAAATATTTGCTTAAAAAAAGAATTCAAATAGCTACATAATCAAAGAGATGAAACAAATGATCAAAGAGAGAGTAAATGATTGAACATTCGTATTTGTTATTAATTAACAAATTATTTCGATTGATATTATTTAAACACATTGATAAATAGGAAAAATAAAAGGGGTACTTACAAAATAAGTACTTTTGGAGTGGGAAATAGGAGAGAAAGAGAGAGAGAGAGGAGTTTGCGTTGTCTCTTGCTGGGCGTCTGCATTACAATTGGCGGCACGAAGCGGGAGAGAAGCTAGACTGGCGAGAGGGAGGGTAGGGGAGGGATGGGTCAACAATCAGAAAGGGGTGGGGAGTTTGATTATTTTGGGAGACTTCCCCTCTTTGTCTTCTCCTCTTTCATTTCTTTCGCTCTCTCGCAAATAAAATGAAATTAAATAATCAACAATCAAAATGAGATTTTTTTTTTTAATAATATAGATAATAATAATAATAATAATAATAATATTTATTTTATCTTATTTTTCAATACATAAATGTACAATGACAATGTATTAATAATATAGATAAAATTTGTATTTGTATTATAATCATACTAGAAAAATAATATATATTTTAAATAATAATATTATACGCGAGCTTTTTTAATTAAACGTGCTGTGAATAAACAAATCACATAACATTCGCTACGATATTTTTTTATTTTCTCTTACCTCTATATATGTTAATAGATAGAGAGAGAAAGTATTGGATTCATGTCAAAAATTCGATGTTGAGATTTTGATGGATATACTCATGGGCGTCCGCAGGGGGGGGGGCAACCAGGCACTTGCCCCCCCCCCCTGGAAAATTAAAATGATACAAAAAAAGTATAAAACAAAAAAAAAAAAAAATACAAAAAAACCTTTCTCAGTATACATCCACCTTATCGCGGTGAGAAAGCTTTAAATGCTAAGAGATGTATAATATTAATTGTAAATATTATTAATATCAAAGTACGTTTTTTTTTTTTAACTTATTTGGAAGTGACATGCCCCCCTGCAAAAAATCCTGCGGACGCCCTTGGATATACTCGTTTTGAGGTCCCTTGAATCCAAAAAAGTGATTTTCGTGACATGGTCTGTCTGTGTGTGTGATGGCCTGTCTGTGTTCAATTTTAAGCATGAAGGAATTGAGCTACGAAGTTGAAATTTTTTTAATATTTAAATTAGGCACTCCCCTAGGGCCTGAAAATAATCTTTTAATCAAAATCGGCCAAAGAGTACTAGTACTTTACTGATGCACTGAGCTATTAATTATACCATCCTGATTCCTAAATAGGACTCTCATTTTGAGAGAAACTAGATATCTGACCACATCATAACATTTTATTAAAATTCTTGAACTCCTGAGCCGTAGCGCGGAGGTAAAAGTCCCGCCTCCTGTGCAAATATTTAATGCCTCGCTTCTCGTCTCAAGCGATAAAAACCCATTAAAATGAATTGACTGAAATAAATAAGGGTAAAAGTTATTTAAAGAAAAAATTTTTTTTCTTAATAGACTTTTCGGCATATTATCACTTTAGTCATTAGTGTCAGACCTGACATGTTGTGGTTACTGTGAAAGTGAATTTTCATGAAGGTAAAGTGGGGTTCCCGTTTCCTTCCTCAGGAGGAGGTATCTCACACAGAGTTAGATAATATTTTGCAATGGGGTGGATTTGAACTCGAGTTGTTTTTCACTCAGGATAGTTTAATCCCCTCGGCTAATCGCCTCCTTAGGCCATATAAACTTTATACTAATAAAGATCGTATGGCTGCCAAGTCTCCTATATCCAAACTTTTATTTAATTCTTATTCGCAGACGTTTCGGTCGCCAATCAAGACCTTCAGCAGGGCAATATTGTTAACTATACACGATCTTAGGTATTTTATATTAATTAAGGGAGTCCAGGCAGATTTATTTATATCATTTGGTAACAAAATTATTTCCTGGCGTCCGAACCCACTTCCCTTTTAGATCATCAATATTGACATTTGTCATTATCTCTAACCTCTCGGACACGGGGGTGAGAGGGAGGGGGCGGGCATTCTTAGAAGCACAACTAACTGTTTTTCTCACAATCGAATTTTTTGGGTTCGTACCAATTTCTTTACTTACTAGTACGTAGGCCTATATATTTTATACATCTATCAAAGAGAAAGTAAAAAAGGATTATAATTAATGATCTTCTTAAAAAAAAAATGAACAATTATTGACGTGATTATTTTTCACCCTGATGTAATTAGAGAAATAAGCCATTTCAATTGGAGAAAAAGAGATAGATCCAATTATTTTCCCTCCCCACTATGCAACGCGGATTAATTTCACCTTGGAATTTTCTTTCAGGAATTTTTTACTACGCCTTAATCCTGACTTTTACGAAGAAAGTAAAAAAAAGGCCGAGTGCCAACATCGTAGCGATTACGTCGACATATTATAGTAGGTATAAGTTAATAGCACTATAATATACTGGTTTACGCCGACCGGAACTACAAGGCTGCCAAGTATATACGCACACACATAGACAGTTAATACATTGATAGACAAACAGACAGACAGACAGACATCTCCCGTTACACGCGGCCGCCAATAGCCCAAGGTAAAAACAATGAATATTTCGAATTACATTATCTTTTTTTTTTTAATGGCTCTGGTGTTTTTAATCTTTGATCTTTTTTTTTTATTCGATGAAAAAAAAAACAGATCACACTAAGAATTACCTTTAATATTAAATATCGATTGAAAGGGGAAAAAAAAAACGATAAATCCATTGTGTTTCCGTTTTCCCTCAATAATATTTTGATATCTCCTGAATACAGGCAGCCGGCTTCACTCTATAATAGCACCAAAATAAATACGGTATTTAATATTTAAAGTTTGAATAAAAATTCAAAAAAAAAATCTCGTGATTCTACTTTAACTGTAAAATTGAATTTATATTTTTTTTTTTTTACTTTAAATTTTGTAGTTTCAGTGGAATAAAATTTAAAGATGTTTTTTGTATACTATCTACTTTAAAATTTATTTATATCTTTGTGAGATACGATTATTATATTTAAGACAAGGGAGTATCTAAGTTTTTTTTCAGTTGGGGGGGGGAATCATATTTGTAGCTTCACTCCCCTCTCCCTACAATAGAATATTTTTAGAAGTGCTATTAGAAGTAAAAATTTTTTTAAAGGCCTTTTTCGGCATTTAAGGCCATTTAGACCCCATCCCTATTTATTTCAAATAATTTATATTCAAATCAAATGAAATAAATTTTTCTCGCTTGGGACGGGAAGCGAGCCCGGGACCCCAGTGCGAAAAGCTAGTGTTTTTTCTCTGAGCCTCGGGTCAATATGTAACTATGGTTATGTTCTATAGAAATCCACAATTTTCAAAGAAACTATTTGAAATTATGTACCCATATAGTACATGGATCTGGAAGTAAACTAGTAATAATTTGAATCTCTTAAATATTTTGGAAAATTGATTATAATCAAATTTCTTCAATATGGGAACACAAAATCTACAAGTTGGCTTGGAAATTAGATAGGCAGTTATTAGCTCTGAGAGCCAGCTTTCCAGGTATACGACTAGGGCTGTGGGAGGAGCTACGCAACCAATTGAAAAGCACTTATTGCAATTTTCAACTAACCTAAATATATCCAGCAATCTATCGCTCTAAGAGTTGGTTATTATATTCAAGAAATAAGAAATGTACAGTGAGAGACAATATTAAGTCCCACCCGTGCGTTTTCTACTTGTGATTATTTCATTGTTTTTATAAAAGAAAATGAAAATCTTTATTGAAAATTTTATAGGTTTGAACCATGAAAGATTCCATTAAAAATATATAATATTTATTTAAAAACAATGAAATGATCACAAGTAGAAAACGCATGGGTGGGACTTAATATTGTCCCTCACTGTACTATTTAATAAATCATATATTTAAAAATATTTTTTTTTTTAATTTTGCATTGCAACAAGAAATATCCTAAAATGGCAACAAACTTGCACGCCAAAGTGGCAACCCTCTGGCCTCCTGGCTAGTCGTCCGTGTTTGGGGGACTTTACGACTAGTATATTATATATTGAATTGATTGTAGATGGTCGTAATGAAGTTCAATTTTTTCTAAGGATCGGTGGCCAAAAATTATATAATTTTGAGTATTATCCGTTTATTTGTAAATATTTCGATCCCAGTGAGATAGAATCATCCTCACTGCAAGCAACAGATGTTTTGGAATTTGTCACAAACTTCCATTCAACATGACAAAGCCGATAATAATGCCATGAATGCAAATTTTATAAATTTTAATTAAATTTTATAAATTTTGATTAAATTTTATAAATTTTGATTAAATTTTATATATTTTAATAAAATTTTCATTTATAGAATGCTTATCTGCTTTGTCATTGAATGGGAGTTTGTGACGATTTGCAAAACATCTGTTGCTTGTACTGAGGATATTCCATCTCACTGGAATCGAAATATTTACAAATAAATGGATAATACGCAAAGTTATTTAATTTGGCTTGGTGGTCCTCTGATGGGATCGCTAAGTATTTTGGTTGCCTAAGGTCAAGGGTTCACTCTCGAGCACTTCAGGTACTTGTAGATCCGACTGTACCTTATGAATTTAACAGTCTGTACGTTATAGATTTAACAGAGGTGAGCAATTTAACAGAGAAATTTAATATTTTCCAGCCATTTATGATTAATTCTGAATATTGTACTCTAATTGAATTTTTATTTGTTACTTTTTTTAAGTAAATTAACTTAGTAAATTATTTGATTATACTACGTTTCCTGTATTCATAGACAAATTCTTCTTTGAGAAAGGTGAGCAATTTAATTTAACAAATTTAAATTCTTTTCTATCCTTGAGGACTTGCCAAAATATTCTAATGTATGTTTATTTAGTTTTATATACGAGTATATATGTATATTCAATAATGTTGTTGATATTATAATAAATTTAAAAATACTAAGACAAATTTATTCATTTGATTAAAGTCTAATAAAATTTATCTACAATTTTCTAAAAAATTCAAATTTTTTTTTTCTTTTATTGTCATGAAAGGTCAAAAGAAAAAGATGATGAAATTTTTGTTTTTGGTTCTTATCTATAGAATAAAATTTCGACTTAAAATTTTTAACAAACTTGGGTCCGAAATACCAAATTTTGTATAATATTATCTGATAGAAGAGTGCGGGGGAAGCGGGATTATTTTTTTAATAATATTCCTGCCTCTAGCCGAAAGGTTAGAGGTATTAACACCTCGATGGTACCTCAGTACCGAGGCACTTCTATGAAAATTTATTTAATATATTTCGTATATAGACCTATATAATTGTTTAATGGTTACAGATATCAAAAGGTTATCTTTCGAAATTTTTTGCGGTCGGCATTGGTACCTAAATCCCCAAAAGGCTTTAAAGATAAGTCTAAAAGTTATTTCACCGAATTCCATTAAAATCCTTGAACCGCATTCGACAAGAAAATTTACATAAGAACATAAAAAAAAATCAAAGAATTTCGATATGGGATACATATATTTCCTATACATTTGAATTAATTAAAAAAAATAATAATAAACGCCTTTTTTTCTAGATTTTACGAATAGGAACTGAACGAAGGACGTCTAGGACCACACCTCCATTTTTTTTATTTATTACTTAAAAAAAAAAAAATAACACTTTTCATTTTAATTGATGTAGAATTCAATTTATAATAGAAAAATATTAATAATTTGTAAATTTTAAAAGTATCAATCAAAAAAATAAATCCTAAGGCGTAAATAATAATTAGGTAAAGGTGATAGAGAAATGATTTTGTAATGTCGAATGAGAGAGAGAGAGAGAGAGAGTGAGAGCTTTGACATTAAAAAGAGGAAGAACCTTCAGGTAATTATAAGATAAGTATTGCATTTGAGTGCATGTTGCTATAAAAGGAATTTAGAACAAATTTTAAATGTTAGATAAATATTTTTCTAAATTGGTAAGAGCATAGGCGCCGGAACTGGGGGGGGGGGGCAAGGGTACATTGCCCCCCTGGCATCCTATAGGGGGGGGCAGAGGGGGCAATATGTCTTCTTTTATTTTATTTATTTTTAAAAATGATGCATTTTTGCTTTTGAAAAATAAAATCTTTTAAATTAAAAACAATTAAAAGTGTAAAAAATTCATTTTTTTTTCAAAATATTTTATATAGACCCTATTATATTTCTAATTTCTAAAAACATTTTATATGGAATTAAAAGAAGAAAATTAAAAATATTTATTTCCTTCAAATAGTAAAAATAGAGCCTAAAAAAATTTTTGATAAAATCACTAGCAAATTTTTTTTAAATTGTGATTTTATTTATAATTTTTAAAGCTTTATAGTAGATTTGTTTTTGTTTTATACTATTTGAACATATTAAATTATTTTAATTTTCTAAAAAAAAATTTTTGCCCCCTCCCCCTGATTCAATTTCGTTCCGGCGCCCCTGCTGAACCCCCATTATTACCACGGTTATTGTAAAAGTCTTATATGGCCTAAGTTGCCGAAAAGACTGTGTGAATGTGTGTGTGAGTGTGAGTGTGAATAAGGAAAAAGTGTGAATGTTTTTTAATTAAAAAAAAAAATATATATATACCGAAAATTGTATAAATTTAAAATTTGAAAAAAATCGTTAGTGCCGTTTTCGAGAAATGATAAGCTTACAAAAGTAATAAAAACAATGTTTTTAGATTTCATCCAAAAACGCCAGAGGGACTAGTCGCTAAGTCAACCGAGTAATAAAGGTATTAATTATTATATTTCCATCCCAATTATTATTATACGGAGTTTCAACATCCGGAAATAGAAACTCTTCTGAAAATAAAATCATAACCTTTGTCGATTTTTAGTATATTTTAAATTATTTATTTATTTAAAAGACTTCTCTTTAATTATATCTTGAATTAAAATTTATTTTGTCATTTTAATTAAAAGATCTAACGGAGATAGCAATTGACATAAATACATGTAATTATACCTGGATAATTGTATCATAAATATTATTACCGTAATAAATTATAATTTACTTTAGATCTCATATGGCTGCAGATGCTGGAGAGATCTAAAAGTTTTTGGGGCAAAATCTCTTATATTTAAAAGTTGGTCTATATTAAAATTTTTCTTAAGTGGCAATTTCCTTAATTTTTTTTAAGATGAAGGTGGGGAGCAGCCTGGTGAACAAAATGATAGAGAAGGTTGTCAATAATCAAACTTGGAGATTAAAGATATATTTTCTTTGGCTGGAGATTGTCTATATTATTGATGATATGTAGGCAGCCAGAATGAGAAATAAAACGCTATTTTATTTCAGTGTGCTCGTCGACGTTTTGGGTGCTAATCGCCTCCTTCCTCAGGACTGAGCAGGTGTCAATCCTGAGGAAGGAGAGAATTAGCACCCGAAACGTTTACGAGCACACTGAAATAAAATAGCGTTTTATTCCTCATCCTAGCTGCCCACATATTATCTATTAATATATAATCAGGTTAATTTATTTAGAGAAACTCTGATTATCATCTCCGAATTTGATTATTGACAACCTTCTCTATTCCCTCGAGCCTTGGTGTAGGGGTTAGCGTACTGGCCTTCTGTACCAAGAGTCGCGGGTTCGTATTTAATGCGACAATTTATTTCAATACCTACCAATCTAATTGAAATAAATAGAGATGGGGTCTAAATGGCCTTCGATGCCGAAAAAGACCTTAAATGATATAGTAAAATCGTCATTTCATTTTAGAATGTTGACCACTGTAATTGATAAGTTGGAGTTCTTGCTAAAAACCTACTGATTCTAAATACTAATATCTTTAAAAACAATTGTTTTGTTTTTGCCATTTTCCATCTATTTTACAATAAACAATAATAATACAAAATTAAGCAGGGTAACTGCCAACAACCACCTAGATCGTTGCAATGCCAAGCATAGTGAAAACTAGGGGAGGAGGCCTCAATAAACCAAATGTGGAACGTCCCCGGATGCCATCGAAACAAATAATTTATTAAATAAATATTCAATAAAACCCCTCAATGGGGGTCGAGAGGGAAAAAAAAAACAATACAATATTAATAAAAGCTAGGAACCGACCGAAGTTTCGGTTTCGGCCAGTTTCGGCCAAAAACCAGCCGAAACTTCGGCCTGGCCGAAACCCGAGCTTGAAAAGATGGGATAAGACTCGTATACTGAAAAAAAAACGTCAAATGATTTTTCCAAGAGGGAAAAATTGGAAATTTACTACAAAAAAAGGTCAAATGATATGAATTTTGTATAGAAAATTTTAAGAAAAAGTGTAAAACCAGTTTCGGTTACGGTTCCGGCTGAAACTAAGGTTGAGGCCGAAATTCGGCTACGGTTTCGGTTTCGGCTGAAAATCTTGTTTCGGTCGGACCCTAATAAAAACCACCAACCAGTGGTCTGAAGATTAAGCCCATCGAAAAAAAAAAATTGTCCACAAAGAGAATGGTTTGAATGTATAATTCTAAATTTTTCAAACTTCAATATAAATAACTTTTCGGTATGATAATTTTTAATTTTTTATTTAAATTAATTTTCAATAAAATGGCAACAATTTTCTCTAAAAATTTAAAAAATTATCTATTACGTGAAGTTATTTAACTTAAAACTTTTTAATTGGTAGCTAATATAATTTAAATAAATTTTATCGTTCAAGTCGGGAAGCTCGCCATTAGAGTTCACTGACTTAATCTCCTCGAAAAAAAAAAAATATTTAATCCATTTTTTAATCAATTATCTCAAAAAAAAAGTTTAAATAATAAGCTGCTATTAAAATAACTAAAAATTATTTTTAAAAAAGTCATATCCTGCCGACCAACAGTGGCACATCATAAAACATCCGATGACTATTAGTATGTTATAATAAATAACAAGATAAAATGGCGTTAATTCACAGAGTAAACCGTAAACAACGTAAAACAATCAAAATCACTCAGTAGACATTTATTTGTTTGATAACAAATTTAGATAACAACACTGTGGGAAGAGAGGAAAAAATAAAATATAAAATCAACTAAATTAGGAAATTAAATTAGAATTTATCTTTGGAAAGTAACTAACGAAAGGCCTGATAAAATATTTATTTCCCTATTAACTAAGTGGAAGGTCAAAAGATGCTTTCCATCACACTAAATTTTATCATTTTTTGCTACTATGCTCTATTTAATTTAATTTAATTCATATTCTTCCTCTGTCAGTCGGGTAGCCAAGGGGGTAAACTACATCAGTAAAGGGTACTTCAAACACGTTTTATGAAAAAACTTATTGATATATTTTTTAAAGAACATTTAAAAAATAGTTGATTTATGAATTTTAATCAAATTCTTTCCATTTTCAGAAATACGAAAAAAAGTAAAATAGTAAAGTATACCTCAATTTTCATAAAAAAACTTATTAATACACTTTTTAAAGAACATCTCAAAAATATAGTTGATTTATAAACAAAATAATTAAACCAAATTTTGAGAATTTCGAAAAAAAAAAAACTGATAAAGTATTTCAGTAAAGTACTAGTACTTTGTGACTGATTTTGTTCAAAAGCTTAATTTAGATTAAAAAAAAATTAATTAAAATTTGTCTTTGAAACGGCCCGGAGCCCTCAGGGCCCGGCAAAAACGGAAAAATTTAGATAAAAAAAAATAATGAAAATTTCTCAGCTCTCAGGGCCCGGTAAAAAGGAAAAATTTAGATGTAAAAAAAAAATAAATTAATGAAAATTTGTCTTTGAAAGGGCCCGGTAAAAAAAGGAAAAATTTAGATTAAAAAAATAAATAAATTAATGAAAATTTGTCTTTGAAAGGGCCCGGTAAAAAAATTGGAAAAATTTAGATTAAAAAAAAAAATAAAAATACATGAAAATTTGTCTTTGAAAGGGCCCGGTAAAAAAAGGAAAAATTTAGATTAAAAAAATAAATAAATTAATGAAAATTTGTCTTTGAAAGGGCCTGGTAAAAAAAGGAAAAATTTAGATTAAAAAAAAAATAAAATAATGAAAATTTGTCTTTGAAAGGGCCCGGTAAAAAAAGGAAAAATTTAGATTAAAAAAATAAATAAATTAATGAAAATTTGTCTTTGAAAGGGCCCTGGCCCTCACGGCTCCGGTAAAAAGAAAAAATTTAGATAAAAAAAAAAATTAATAAAAATAGGTAGGTTTATCTTTTATTTCACATTTTAAGATCTACTTATAATAGAATTAGAAATTAGTAATACTTTTCTCATTTCATTTCGTAGACGAAAAAATAAAATTTAAAAAAATAAGAGAAAGTAAAAGCAATTAAATTTTTTTTTTTTAATACGGTATATATGGTAATATTGTTGCAAAATTATGATAAATCCACATGAAGGTCATATAATATTAACTACAGTTAAATTTTATATTCATAACTCCGGACATTTTTTTATATTTATGTCTCTTCTTCTTTGAAAAAGATATATATTCTCTAAATATTCAAAATTTAAGATTTATAATAAAATAAATCTCATCATCGGAATTTTATATAATCTTTGCCCCCACCACTACTCCAATGAAAATCTCTCTTTCGCACTCAAAGACCTTATTAGTAACTTTTTTTTGACAACGAATTGCGACCTTCATAGACAACTGCCAAGGAAGATTAAAATATCATCGATGGCGCGGTCACGTGTTAACTTAATTGATAATAAATTAGCAACTGTGAATGTCAACGTATATCATCATCATCAGAAAGTATACAACTGGAAATTCCTTAAACCGATGTTGCTTAAAACATGAGTTAGGGGGAGAGAAGCCCTTCTTCTACTAATGGACTTACAAATGACTTTCCAACTCGCAACGACTCTCAATTCAGTGGTTTAATTAAATTAAAATATATAGAATGAAAACAGAGAGGCATAGAGACTATCACAGATGTTATTATTCGATTTATCGTAGCAAAAAGTTCTCTTGAAGAACTTTCCCTCTGAGAAAAAGGGGAAGAGAATCATAAATTAATTGGATTAAAATAGGCAACCTGCATAACAAGTGAGTATATTTTGTCGCTTGTTTTTCAACGGTAGGCGAAACAAATTATTGATTTTTATAGAAGATTGTAAATTAATTGGTCATAAAAATCATATCAACAACAACTAAAAGAATTTCGATCTATGGCTCAGAGGTAGAGGGTGTCTAACTTAAATATTTATAAAATTTCAACTTCATACTTCATACTTAAAATTGAATACAGACAGACAGAATTTGAAGTATTAGCTTCTGATGCCAAAGGTTGAGGGTTCGGATCCAGTCTCAGACGAGAAATTTATTTTAATTGAATTGGAAACCAATAAATAGGGACGGTGTTTACAGTGGCGTAGCGATGGGTGGCAAGGGGGGGTCATCATGCCCCGGGCGCTACTCACAAAGGGGCGCCAAATGGTCCGCAAAACAAAAGATTTCTGGATAATTTTTATTTTTATTATAATTGATTTCAGGAAAATATATTTTAAATTTAGTGTCAGTGAACTATAATAATTTTGTATATTTTACATATAATATTATATGGTTTTCGAATGGGAGGGGGCGCTAAAAAGGTATTGTGCCCCGGGCACGAGTTAAGCTCGCTACGCCACTGGGTGTTTAAATGGCCTCAGATGCCAATAAAGACTTTAAATAAATTTAAAAAAAATAAATAAATAAACTAAAAGCGTTCATAAATATTTTCTGGTAGTTAGTAAATAACCCACCCTGAGGGCGCCATATTTATTAAATATGGAGATGGAGAAACAGCCAAAGGAATATTAATTAGACTTGCAATAAGCCTATTAATTAATTAATATTTTTTTTTGAATATGCTAATCATTAATTTTCTCGAAGCAACAAAAATCTGATGTGACTGGTCGCACAGCACACAACTTTCCTTTTCTCCTAACTTTCCTATGAAGTACAAGAGTAAAGTGTGCTTCAAAAGATTACTAGCGCAAATTGAGATTATACATTTTAAAGAGCATCTAAAAAATAATTGATTTATGAATTTTAACCGAAATCGTTGGAGTGAATTTTAAAAAAATCGAAAACAACTGAAAAAGTGCATCAGTAAAGTATTAGTACTCTTTGGCAGATTTCATTCAAAAACTTCGTGTTACGTCTTAGGTGTATACCTAACTTAAATATAAAATTTCAAGCTCTTAGCTCTTTGCGTTATTGAGATGTTTTGTTCACAAACAGACAGACATACAGACAGACCATGTTGCAAACAAGGGCGGATACATGGGGGGGGGGGTAAAGGGAGTAATTACCCCCCTCTGAGATTTGAAAAAATACTTTTTTTTCGAAAAAAAATTTATTTTTAATGTGAAATTTTAAAAATTAATACTTAAAAATTTGATTTGTATTTATATTCTGGCAAATAAGTACAGAATGAGCTTTTAAATTACCGAAATTAAGAAAAAATGTGTGCTGTGCGACCAGTCACACCAGATTACCCCCCGCCCCCAGAAACACCTCTGGATCCGCCCTTGGTTGCAAAAACCACTTTTTTGGACTCAAAATCTCGATTTATTACATGTGAGAAAATTCGAAAAGGAATTATGGTTTACTAATTAAGTCCATGGAATAATAGTACTGTATTTAAATAAATGTTATAAATAATCTCTTTTTTTTTTAATCCTTCTATCATATATATTTACAGGGTGGGGCAGAACTTGATGATGAAATAATACTCGGAAATTCTTTTATTTCTTGTTTGTTTTTGAAGTATGAAATAAATCTGAATGCCAGGCCACCTGAGCAATACGGGTCATCAGGTGACATTGGGAAAAATCTAAAATATAAACTTAATAGTTTTTTTTTCTTTTTTTTTAATAATGAAACATGAAGACGGGTGTCCTTCGAATTAGCATATATTTATAACTTAAAATGTCGTAGCGGTGAGCACAACGCTTAAAAAGGTCTTGACTTGTGAGTAGTCACAATGAAATCATTTCTGTTTTGGTGTTATAAAAATATGAATAACTCTTTCTAGATTAAAGATTTTCTTTTCTTTTTTTTTCCATCCAGTTCCTATTTTTCTAAATTGTTAGTCAATATAATTAAAGAATTTTTTTCGACATCTTAGGCTATATAGACTTTATATTATACATAATATTTAAATTACGATACAAATTATTCAGGGACATTTAATTACACTATTTGAAAACCAAAAGATTTAAATAAATAATATTATCTCTGAGGTCATAATCTACCAAGCAGAGAAAAGATATTGTACAAGATGGCGGCGGCTACCTGCCATAAGGCTCAAATGCCAGGTAGCCGCCATCTTGTCTATCTTTTCTCTTGATGGTACTTCCCTTGGGTTTTAGGTTATCAATATTTACATGTCAACATCCCTAAGCTCTCGGCCACAGAGAGGGTGAGTGAAATTAGAGATTTTAATTTTAATAACAAAAATAACACCCTCGGGGTTGGTGTAGGGGTTAGCGGCCTGGATGGCCCCATATTGCCAATTTTTATCGGACGAGGAGCCTTCTGGAAGGGGGGGGGGGACCAGGACCACCTCTAGTTACGACCATGTCCTCAAATTATTTTGAATAGACTTCCCAATAAGAAAATATCGACAGGGCGAACGGCGGTCATCTATTAAAGCTTTGGCGCTGAGATCGCCCTGCACAATTCACACCACCTATTCCATTGGGTCAAATTATGCAGCAAGTTTGAAACGAACAGAATCTAAGTTATGCTAGCGTGCAAAAAATGAAACGAACAAAAAGAAGGGCAAAATATGTAAATTATGTTAGCGAAACGAACAAACCTATTATATTATTCAAAAAAGTAATAATAAAAAAGTAAAATATTTAAATAAAATAACGGGTTTTTTTTTAATGTAATAAAAAATGTTGAATGAGGAAAATTCTTTCAAAAACATACCGACATTCTTTTTGGGTCGGGTAGAAGTCGAGTTTGAATTTCAGGTAGGGTCTAATGGACCAAGAAATAAATGACTTTCTCTTTTTAGAAGATGGATCATCAATGAAGGCGGTAAAATACAAAGAAATTGTATTTTATTCCCTTAAAAGTTTAATAAAAAATATGAACGAATATTCGACAGAAAACCAGCAAATAAATAAATAAATAAATAAATTTGAATTTTCTTGCTCAACGATGAAAAGAGACGTTTATCGACGCGACTAGACTCAACACATTATGTCTCGTAAACTACATAATTAATAAATCAAAAATTCAATATATTTAATTAACTATATGAATAGGTCTCTCATCTCTAACCTTTTTCCTAACATTAAAGTGAATTCTGTGAAAAAGTTGGTGTAGTATGAATATACTATGATTTTGGTAATTTTTTTGAATTGGGGTTCTGCTGAATTCGTCACTGCTTAATCCACATTTTTAAAAACATGAATAAATACTTCAATAAATTAAATAAAGTTCATTTTAATTAAAGCCCATTATCATTTGAATGATAAAATTATATTTTTCAGGAAGAAATTAACTATATTTTTTTTATAATTCAATCAAATTTAATCTAAAAATTCACCTACCATTATGTGAAAGTTTATTTTAAAATAATTTCCTTTAGGACATTATAATAATAAATTAGTGTATAAAATTAATCAAATTAAATCCTAAACCTGTTTCAGGAATTTTTTTTCTATCACTATTTAAAAATCTAATTCTAACTGAAAACTTATTTTTCAAATTCTTATAACGCTAGAATCTCAATCAATTTAATGGATTCTGATTTTTATATGTCGAGGTTTATAAAGAAAAAAAAATATATATATGCCAATGAGAGAGTTAAATTAGATAATTATTATGATTAAGGTGGGGAAATGTCAAAGCTCGGGAGAAAAATGACATTTAAAAATAAAAAAAATATATAATTATCGTCTAAAGAGAGCAAAAGTAAATTATTTAATTAATAAGTAATTTTAAAATATTTTATGCTTTACAAAAGAAAGTGGGACCCGACAAAACTGTTGAATTTTTTTTTACTCTTGACTTTGTAATTAATTACATTGCAGTGGCGTAGCGAGCTTAACTCGGGCCCGGGGCACAATTTTTACCGCCCCCCCCCCATTCAAAAACCATATAATTTTATTTAATTTAAACTATCACTAAATATTTTTTTCATCTAATTTATTATTAAATGTTCTCAAAAAGAAACTTAAGGTGCGCGTCTCGAAAAGCCGTTAGAAGACGATTCAGTACCGAGTTACTCTAGGCGGCAAGAGATGGCGTTAGTTTTTCCCATAGGAAAAAGGGGATTTATTCCTTTCATTTAAAAGATTCCAGCTAATTAATTAAGGGTAAAAAATTAATTATTTTTTAACACAATGATTACTAATTTAATTATCTATAAGATATAGAGCGAATTTTTTAAAAAATATCTTTTATTTAATGTGATTAATCTAAAAAAAAATTTTATTTTTTCGAAAATCAAAAAAAGGGCTTCTATAAGTTGTAGATATTTTAAATAGCTTTAATTTAAAAAAAAGTTGAGGCCGATAGCTTCAAAATTGTGGCTGCTGGAATCTCCCAAAATTAGCACCCCAAGACGCGCACCTTAAATAAATTTAGTGAATCGATCTCTGTAAAAAGGTAAAAGCTTAGAGAAGTGGTTCTTAACCTGGGGTGCTGTCTCTTCTGTTGTTTATGTTTAATTAAATTTCATTTGTTTTTACAATAAATGTAAATAAAAATTGGAAATACACTTTTCATGGGTGCGAGATCTTTTTAGGGGGGCTGACTACTAAAAAGGTTAAAAACCACTGGCTTAGAGAAAAATATTTTTTTTTTTTTAAACATTGACTTGTTTAATAAATAAATTAAAAGGTATTTTTTTTTTGCACTTATTTTTCAAACCTTAAATGGGATACATTTCACTCGTTTATTAAATTAATCGATTTGTCAAAATATTTTTTTATTCCTTGTGACTTTAACATAAACATTCAATGGGTTGGAAAGTCAAAACAATTAATCATTGTTTTATTAGCGACAGCATCGAAAAGTTTCTCCCTTCCCCTGTGTTTTTTTTTTCTTTTTTTTTTTTTTTTTTTAATCCAACTCTCTGATAAAACGAAATTGTAAAAAACAATCTCGATCTAACAAATTAATTTTTATTTTCAAAGAAAGTTATAAGAATTTTTTTTTTTTTTTTTTGATATTTGGAGATTTTTTTTTTTCTTTTAATTTCTTTTATTTATTATTTCCCAAAGAAAGTAGAAAAATGTTTATAGGCAAGATTTGTTCAATAGAAAAGAAAAACCGGTGGGACCACTATAGAGGAAAAAAAATTTTAATCTTATTTTTCAAAAAATATAAAAAAGATTCAAAACAAAATTTTATAAAATTCAACTTGTATTTGATAAGTTTTATTTTTTTTTTTAAATAATTTTTATAATTCAAAATAAGAATGGAATTGATTTGTAGATATAAATATAGAAACAAATATAAAATCCTAAAATGGAAATAGAGGCAGAGTTTTCCAATATTGTCTTTTGTTACTTTTGTTAGGAATATTGAGAGGTTTAATTAAAAATATCTTTAGAAAGGGAAAATATATTTTTCAATTTGTTTTTAAGCAAAATCAATTGGGTAGTTTTTGGAAAAGAAAAAAAAATATATCTGGTGTGATTGGTCGCACAGCACACAACTTTCTTTACCTTCAGTAAGAGGAAGTTGAGTACTGCGTGCTTGTCACACCAGATTTTTTGTGTCGTCACATATTTAGTTTACGACAGTACGGTACATTTGAATTCAATATGTAATATTTATAAACAGAAAAATATTTATATTCCCCCCCCATTTTGGGGGGGCCCCCCCCCCCCCCCCCCGCCCCCTGTTACCATGGGAACCATTTCTCCTATCTTTTCTATGATATACAAGAGTGTACTTTAGAAGATTTCAAGGACAAAATGAGAATATACATTTTAAAGAGCATCTAAAAAATATTTGATTTATGAATATAAATCAAAATCATTGATGCTAATTTTGAGAAAATCGAAAAAAACTGTAAAAGTACATCAGTAAAGTATTAGTAGCTACTATTTGGCCGATTTTGATTAAAAGCTTACTCCAGGGAGGTGTCTAACTTAAATATAAAATTTCACCTAGGTCAATTCCTTCATGCTTTAAATTGGATACAGACACACAGAGAGACAGACACACACAGACAGACAGATCATGTTGCAAAAACCATTTTTTTTTTTTTGACTCAGGGGACCTCATAACCTGTAAATCAAAATCTAGACATCGGATTTTTGACATGATCTCAATACTTTCTCTATATATATTTATATATAGGTAAGAGAAAGTAAAATAAATAACGTCCATTAATTTAAAATTTTTCTTTCAATAAAAAGGGCTTGACCAGGCCTGTACTGTAAATAAGCCAGAGAAATAGTAAAAGGTTTATAATACATTTAAGAATGTTTGAATAATATGTAATTTTGCATAATTCTTTTATCTTTATATATACAAAAAAAGGTAAAACCACCCGAAAAATATTTTATTTATCGTTTCTTTTAAACAAATATTCAAAGGAATAATGAACGGTAGAGAATTAGGAATTTTGAAATTGTATAAGTCAACAATATAAAAATATTGACCATAATTCATTCAAGCATAAGAATTTCTATTTTAAATACCGTGTGTGCCCATTCAAAGCTCATGATTTTTTTTTTTTTTTTTAAATAAAAAGATAATAAAAATAATCAAAATGTTCAAATTATATTAATTTCTAATAAAATATAGACCTATTTATCAAATGGCAGTTATTTATATTGTTCGTAAGGAATGGCTTTGGTCCACAATAAAAAACCCCATAGGCACCACTAGTGGAGTGGTGAGCTGTTTGGCTGCCTAGCTTCTAGGAAATGATTCATAAAATAAAGGAATTGACTAGAGATATTCTACACAAAGGCTCTACATTCTAAATAGTTAATTACATAATATGTATTTTAAATAAATATTATATTTTATATTTTTCTTATGATTATGTAAAAGAAATGTTATTAATGAAAACCAAACATGCAAAGATCAATGTTTCCCCTGATATCTATAGACCTACTATATACAAAATAAATAGGATAAAAATAAAATTTTTTAAGCCCACATGACGTTTAGGTCGCAAGTCATCTCTTCAGAACTTAAAAGATAAATTTATATATCGGAAGATAAATAAAAGATGCAGTAT
>JAKCPI010026178.1:0-14463 GCA_023213315.1 Euborellia annulipes | reverse complement strand
TCCATCTTTCTTATGAAGTACAAGAGTAATGTGTGCTTCAAACCAGTGGCGTACCGAGGGGGGAGCGGTCCGCCCCAGGCCCCTAGCCGGCAAGGGCCCCCATATATTTATAAAAAAAAATTTAATGAAAATTTCCCTTTGAGAGGCCCCGGGGCCCTCAAGGCTCAAGTAAAAATGGAAAAATTTAGATAACAAAAAACAAAATTTAATGAAAATTTTTCTTTGAGAGGCCCCGAGGCCCTCAAGGCTCAAGCAAAAACAAAATTTAATGAAGATATCTTTGAGAGGCCCCGGGGCCCTCAGGGCTCAAGTAAAAACAAAATTTAATGAAGATATCTTTGAGAGGCCCCGGGGCTCTTGGGGTTCAGGGATATACGGTATTTTAAAAATATTTTTGTGTATGGAAGAGAGGGATATTTAAAGATGAGCACCCCCCCCGAAAAAAAAATTCAATATAAGGCCCCCTCTTCTAGTGCCTCCCCAGGCCCCCAACTGCCTCGGTACGCCTCTGCTTCAAACAATTATGAGAGCAAAATGAGAATATACATTTGAAAGAGCATCTAAAAAATAATTGATTTTATGAATTTCAATCAAAACTTTTAGAGCGGATTTTGAGAAAATCAAAAAAACTGAAAAAGTGCATTAGTAAAGTACTAGTACTCTTTGGCCGATTTTGTTCAAAAGCTTCGTGTCACGTCCCATGGGGTGCCTAACTTAAATATTAAATTTCATCCTCATTTTGTCCCCTTTTTGTTCATAGATATTTTGTCCACAGAGAGACAGACACACCAAGGGCGGATACAAAGGGGTAATTACCACCACCTTAAATCCCTTGAGAAAAGAAAATGTATGATATTAGAAAGAAAAAACATTGTTTATATTTTATTTTATCACACTAGAATAAAATAAAATAATTATTTTATATTTGAGTGAGTCACTATGTGTCTATTGTGATTAGAAGAGAATGAATTTATATAAATAAATTATAAATTGTTGTTCCCGATCTACCGCAACTGGAGTTCTCCCTCCCTCCCCCAGCCCGCCCTTACTCCTCACATCGCCCGTCACTCTGTTCATTTCCCCTCACCGTGATGGCACTCCCCACTACCACCACCATTACGTTTCGTTTCTACTATACACTCCAAAACAACCCTCTCCCTCCCTCCTCTGACTGGCTCGTAAAAGCCCTCCCTTCCCCTACACTTTCACTGACTCCCTCCCATTTTTTTTTTTTTTTGCTTTTTTTCCCCCCTTTTTTTTATACTCTCTCTCCCCCGCGTTTTCCCCCCTCTCTCTCCTATCAAGATTTTCATTGACTCGTTTTTTTATTTTTTATTTTTTTTTTACTTTTTTTTTATCACTTTTTTTAAACACAGTTTTTTTTTTTTTATTAAATTAAAATGAATTTATTTAGAGATTCCATAACGTTACGTTCCTTTTTTACATTTGTTTGTTTTTTTAATTAAAACTTGATTAACTTTGCTATTTTTTTTAATTGATTAGTTTAATTAAATTAATAGAAAAAGAAAATTAGCTGAGTAAAGCCTTCCATCACTACAGCCTTAATAAAATTATTTTAACTTTCCTACCTCTATATATATGTTTATAGATAGAAAAGTATTGGATTCATGTCAAAAATTCGATGTCGAGATTTTTTGACGGATATCTACGGAGGTCCCCTGAATCCAAAAAGTGGTTTTCGCGACATGGTCTGTCTGTGTGTATCTGTGTGTGTGTGTCTGTGAACAAGAGAAATATCTCAAGAACAGAAGAGCTAGGAGGTTGGAATTTTATATTTAAAGTTAGGTACCCCCTGGCACGTGACACGAAGCTTTTGAACAAAATCGGCCAAACAGTACTAGTACTTTACTAATGCAATTTTTTAGTTTTTTTTTTTTTTTTTTCAATTTTCTCAAAATCCGCTCTAATGATTTGATTAAAATTCTTAAGTCAATTTTTTTTTAGATGTTCTTTGTTATGTCTATTGTCATTTTTCTCTCCAAAATTGCACACTTTACTCTTGGACTTCATAGGAAGAAGACAGGAGAAATGGTTGCCATGGTAACAAAATATGAATATTTTCCCATGTTTATAAATTTTACATCTTGAATTCAAATATAGTTGGGCCGAAAACTAAATATATGTCGACACAAAAAATCTGGTGTGACAAGCACGAACACAACTTTCGATTACCGAAGGGTAAGAATGCTGTGCGACAGTCACACCAGATTTTTTGATATTCTATTAACTGAATTTAATCTGATTAACAATATCACCTATGTTATTTTTACTTTCTCTTACCTATATGTTTATGTTAATATACGGGTATATATGCGAAGATAAGTTTTTTCGGGTGGGGATGCTGAGATCTACTCGACGTTTCGGCTCCCATTTTCAAGAGAGAAGGGAGTTAGGAGGTAAAATGGCGGAGGAGGGTTGTTAACGGGGTCGCAGTTTCTTGCTGGTCCCCTGGAATTTGGTGGATGACTCAGAGGCGTATGAATATTACTTTCTCTTACCTATGTATATATGTAATATATATATAGAAAGTGTATTGGATTCATGTCAAAAATTCGATGTCGAGATTTTGATGGATCTTCACGTTTTGAGGTCCCCTGAATCCAAAAAAAGTGGTTTTCGCGACATGGTCTGTCTGTGTGTGTGTCTGTCGTGTGTGTGTGTGTCTGTGAACAAAATATCTCAAGAACGAAAAGAGCTAGGAGGTTGAAATTTTATATTTAAGTTAGGCACCCCCCATGGGACGTGACACGAAGCTTTTGAACAAAATCGGCCAAAGAGTACTAGTACTTTACTGATTCACTTTTTCAGTTTTTTTCGATTTTCTCAAAATTTGCTCCAACGATTTTTTTTTAAAATTCATAAATCAATTATTTTTTTAGATTCTCTATAAAATGTATATTCTCATTTTGTGATTGAAATCTTCTGAAGACCACTTTACTCTTGTACTCCATAGAAAAGATAGGAGAAATGGTTGCCATGGTATCAAAATATAAACATTTTGCCATACTTATAAATTTTACATCTTGAATTCAATTGTACCCTACTGTCGGAAACTAAATACATGTCGACACAAAAAATCTGGTGTGACAAGCACAGAACACAACTTTCGATTACCGAAGGTAAGAGAAAGCTGTGTGCTGTGCGCCAGTCACACCAGATTTTTTTTTCTTTATTTGCTTTCAGCTGCCTTATTTCTTCTCATTAATAATTTCAAAAACTTATTTTTGTAAAAAATTATTTATTTTAGGGTCGCCCTGTCAAAGTTCTGATTAGATTTTTTTTCCAATTGATTTTATCTGTCTCAACTACTCGATGCATTAAACATTGAATTCAAGTATTTATTTGTATAAACAGCTCGAGAAATGATATTTAAAGGAATTTTGAGCAGGTTTACTAATCTTCTACAATAATTTTCAACTAATAATTCTCCATCTGCAACAAAAATCAAGTACATGTAAACCTCCGCAAATTGAATTCAAAATTTGCGCAGGTCAGATGATTCTGCATCTGCTTTAAAGCTTTACGGTCTAGTAAATTTTTGATCCTATTTACTACTACGCTACGTATTCGTTTCAACGTTGAACGTATAATACTGTAGATTGTCGCATCGTGTAGCTGAGCTTTGAACGACTAGTTAACTTGATTGACGAATTTTCGAAGCTCATCTTTCAAAGTTTGACTTCCCGATAAAGATGAGTTGTTGGAATGCGTTCGTAGTGCCGGTTTAACACGTAGATTTGACGCTCAAGGAGCTTCGGGAGGCAAAGCTGATCAAATGTTTTTGCCGATAAGATGGCGTTAGGAGTCTTAAAAAAGTTATACAAAAGCCCAACTATTACGAAAATTTGCCAACAGATGGCAGGATGGTAGAGCTATATTTAATCTCATGTAGCTATTTGTTTGATTTTCGTTCATCTTTTGACTTAGTCCCCTCTATTTGATTTTCACATTTTTAGATAATGCACTTTTCATAATAAAAGGTTTTTTGCATTTTTAACCAATGAAGTACGTGGCTGTTGATTTACATACAAGGAAGGAAGCAGGAGCAGCCAAAAATTAAAACCTCCGATTTTATTACAATTAATGAGACGTTTTGAGAAAACTTTATTTTCTCAACATCAGTCTTTCAAATTGTATCTGTCCCGGAGTTGTTAAAAGGGCACAATACATTTATTAGACTTTGTTCAGTGAGAATGTTCTTCTTCGAACAAGTCAATGAATAACACACCCATAAAGAAAATACATAATAAATGTATTGTGCCCTTTTAACAACTCCGGGACAGATACAATTTGAAAGACTGATGTTGAGAAAATAAAGTTTTCTCAAAACGTCTCATTAATTGTAATAAAATCGGAGGCTTTAGTTTTTGACTGCTCCTGCTTCCTTCCTTGTATTTTTGCATTTTTATAAATATAAAAAATCTTACCACAATAGCCCTCAGGCAACTCTACGAGGAGAGGGAGTTGCTGTGACATCCCGTCCTGTGGAAGGGACGTAAAGAAGGTTCCCTCTCGGTGATGCATTCTTCGAAAGGAGTAGGCTACACGCCGGTGCTGAGGGAGTCCCTCCTCAAACCAGGACATCTTCCATAGCATAGAAGAGGTTGGATATAAGGAGCCGGTTGGAACCAGAAATAAGAATTAGTTCACTAGCTAGAGACGAAAGTAGGAGGAGGAGCTAGAGATAGGAAATGATGTAACTTCACGGGGTGCCGGTAGATGGCTACGGCCAGAGGCCGGTTGAGTTTGAGGTGTGTGTGCTTCGTACACGGAAGCACCTCGGGTAAATAAACGGGGATCCCGATAGGAATTTCAAATAAATAAATAAAAAAAAATAAAAATAAATATATAAAAAAAAATTTTAATTAATCGTAATTAAAAAAAGCATTCTATAATGTAAAAGGCTCACGAATTCAAAAATAACCAGCATAAAAAAATACTTTAAAATGCCTTAGTAATGTCGGACTAAACATTCAATGCGCCCCCCCCCCTGAAGCCCCTTAACATTGGGAACTCGTTCAAATTCATCTTCATGTTGCGACAAAATATCTATCACGTCTTTAACTTTGTCTTTTAACCTTGCTGCTTGTGCGAGGTACTACTGTAGAGAAGCCCTCTAGACAAGAATTTCTCCACAAGCGCCGCCCTCAGCAACGATTAAAAATAGAGATCTCTAATAAAGTTCATTCACCCTTTGTGTGTTTAAAAAAAAAAGAGAGAGGGATGGTGTATAAATAACATCCAGGAATAGACGATCGTCCTCAACGTCCTTCTCAACAGACAGACAGCATCTCTGGTGATGATGATGATGATGATGATGATGTTTGTAATCCCACGAAAGGGTGCCTCTGCTTTCATTCCCTTCCCCCCCCCCTCTCGCATTTCTAAATTCCTCGCCCTTTTGCCGATATTGATCGGCGCCAGCCTCGAGGACGACCAACAACGTCGTCGTCCTACAACGTCGACGAGGTCCTTTCAAATCCAACAAAAATAAAAGGAAGGTGACGAATTCTATGGAATTTTTATCACTTGGATTTTTTTTTATTTTTTTTCAATATTTAAATAGGCCTGTGTGTCCACTCCATATTTTATTTCTTGTTTTTGAGCTATGAGACTTTAAAAGGAATATAAACAAAATATGAAGGTGAAAAAAAGAAGGATGTGCCTTCTACGCTAAAGTTTTGATCTTTGTTAAGAACATTCATTCTCAGAGCTTTAATTTTATCGGTTTACAAATAAAAGAAATAAGAAAAGGACCCGAGAATAAAAGCCAGCATTTGATGGACCGTCTCACATCATCATGGGCGTAACTAGGAGAGTGCCCCCCCCCCCCAGAAAGCTCCCTGCCCCAAGAAAAATTGAGAAAATATTGGGCTTTCCAGGCCCCCCGGAGGAGAGCTGGTCCCATTGCCCCCCCCCCCCCTCAGCCAAATTCTCTAGTTACGCCCATGCACATCATCTTTAATTAAGCAGATATTTCGACTGGGATCACGCCTGTGCAAACAACTACAAAGAGATGAGGAAAAATTAATACATTATCCATATAATATTTTTGATTATTCCATTATGAACTTACATGATCTGGCGGAGGGCCCGTGTCAAACAACAGGTGAGGATTATTTTAAAATTCCAGAGAAGCAAGGGAGAGAAAGAAATGTTTTTATTTTTGCTTCATAAAAACAGCTACCAAAAAAAAGATGTCTGGTCTGAAGCGAATTTCGAGAAAATCGCAAAAAACTGAAAAAGTACATCAGTACTTTTTGGCCGGTTTTGATCGTGTCAAGTCCCGTGGGGCTGTCTAACTTTATTATAAAATTTCAACCTCCTTGTTCAATTCCTTCTTGCTTTCAATTGATAACAGACACACAGATCATTTTTGGACTCAAAACGTGTATTTCCATCAGAATCTCACATCGAATTTTTGATGGGAATCCAATATTTTCTCTCTTATAGAGAAAGCATAGGCGCCGGAACTGGGGGGGGGCAAGGGTGACCTTGCCCCCCCCCTGGCATCTTGGGGAACACAATTGCGTGTTTCCTGGGTTTGTGTTTTTTTTTTTGTTTTTTGTTTTTATTAAAAATTAATATTATTAAATAAAATATTAGAATTTTGTAAAAATTTTAGGTTTTATAAATTTTTCTTTAAACATCCTACAGGGGGGGGGGCAGAGGAGGGGCAAAATTTCTTTTTTTATTTCATTTATTTTTAAAAATGATATTTTTTTACTTTTGAAAAATAAAATCTTCTAAATTAAAAAAAATTAAACGAGTAAGAAATTCATTTTTTCCAAATTTTTTCCAAAAATGTTTGATAAAATCACTACCAAATTTTTTAAAATTTTAATTTTATTAAAATTGTGATTTTATTTTAAATTTTTAAAGTTTTATAGTAGATTTGGGTTTTTTTTTTTTTTTTTTTTTTTCGTTTTTTTTGTTTTATACTATTTAAACATATTAAATTATTTTAATTTTCTAAAAAAAATTTTTTTGCCCCTCCCCCCCCCGATATAAATTCGTTCCGGCGCCCCTGAGAGAAAGTAACAATATTGCATTGTCTTTAAATTGAATTCTGATTCAAACAATCATCTGAATCTTGTTTACAGAAAGAAGGGGTTATTTATAATTTTGACGCCATTAAATAACACACAATGACCATTCGGTCATTTCTCTCTCAACTCTCAAACAATTTTTTCAGCCAAGAAGAAATCTTTTAATCTCAGGATGGAGGTGAGGGTGTGGTGAGGGGAGTAAAGGGGTGGAGGCCCATTTGCTCTGGCTCTTTTTCTCCCCAGACAAAAAGTTGAATCCATCCCCCTCCCCCGCCTCCTCCTCATCTCTCTTTCTAATAAAAAGTAAATAAAAAATATATAGAGGGTAATTTATCAACACTTTTTTTTCTATCCTAATAAAATGTCTTTTTTTAAGTAGAACAAAATGATTTTTTGACTTAGTCAATTTTTCGTTCTTGCACAGAATATAAAACATTTTTTACGGTGAATAGGTTCATGGTGCTTTATTTGACCTCTTAAAAGTAGGCTCTTTGCAAAAAATTTAGAGTTGGGTAACAGGGGTTTCTGGAGGACCTCCCCACGGAAAACCAGAAGTTTATATAAATTTTTTTTTCGGGGGAAATATTTTAATTATTTTTTTTTATTAAATTTAAATTTGAAACGAACCAAAATATTTTGTAATGATATGTTCGGAAAAAAAATTTTTTGGGGGTTCCAGTGGCGGAAAAAAAAATTTTTTTTTTTCCAATCCTTCCAAAAAAATTACCTTCTTTTTTAAAAAAACAAAAAATTCTTTCCCCCCCCCGAAACAAAAAATTCTTGCGGAGCCGGCAGATAAAAAAAATTTTTTTTCCTTTACTCAAAATATGGGGGGGGGAGCCCCCCCTACCCCCCCCCCCCCCTTGTATCCGCCCTTGGCTCTTTGCACCTAATTTGGCAACCGAAGGAGCTAGGTGATATTTTGAAACCAACGTTTCGTCCTTATCTTCAGGAGAAACAAAATTAAAGTGTTAAATATTTAGTTTTTTAATATTATTTCAACTGATGGCGCCCAATTGGTATTAAATAAAGTAGGAAAGAATTTACAGTAGTAAATTCAAAGGAGGGCGTCAGGAATATGACAATGAGTTGTCCAGATAAATGTATTTTAATTAATTTTGCACCAAAATATAAAAATATGAAATAAAAAACTTATTTTAAATAAAGAAGGGCTTTCTGAAAATATACATACCTATTTAATAAATTATTAATTGTCGATATATGTTAATTAAATAGTTACTCTGAAGATAAACTTTTTGAGGTGTCATTTTTCAATTATTTACACTCTGAGGAAGCGTCATTTTAAGTTTATGAAATAAGTTTGTGAAAAATAAATAAAGGATAATTTTTTTTTTTTAAATAAAGGCTCAATTATTGGCTACATCCTCTTCCCTATTCAACATATTAGCTGCAGCCACGAATTTTCAATTTTTACTTTCTCTTACCTGTATATATATGTTAATATGTGACCGTCCACATGAAAAGGTACCAAATATTCTCTAAGCTTAATTTTCAGGAGAGCCGATTTACGAAAAATGTTCAAAAAAAAAGAAAAAAATCGATTTTTTTTTTATTACTTATTCCGATTCTCTAGTTCTTCATCTTATATGATTAATCAGAATCGATGTATTTTTTTTATTTTATATCAAAAAATTGAAAAAACAAACTTTAAACTCATTTTTCTCAAAACTAGGTTTTTCAAAAATGATAAAAAAAATTCTAAAAATGCCAGCTTGCTAAGCAGGATGTGTTCTGTACAGAAAGCATAAAAACTCAATTTAACTCCATTGAAGATTTGGCACCTTTTCATGTGGACGGTCACATATATAGCAGAGAGAGGAAGTATTTGATTCATGTCGAAAATTCGATGTTCATATTTTAATGGATATACACATTTTGAGGTCGCCTGAATCCAAAAAAAGTGGTTTTCGCGACATTGTGTGTGTTCAATTTAAAGCATGAAGGAATTTAGCTAGGAGGTTGACATTTTGCTTTTAGACAAAATCGGCCAAAAAGTACTAGTGCTTTACTGATGTAGTTTTTCAATTTTATCGATTTTCGCTCTAACAATTTCGTTAAAATTCAAAAATCAATTATTTTTTAGATGCTCTTTAAAATGTATATTCTCATTTTGCCATGGAAATCTTCTAAAGACCACTTTTTTTTTTTTCATTCACACTTTTTTCTCATTCACACTCACACTCACACACACATTCACACAGTCTTTTCGGCAACTCAGGCCATTTAAGACTTTAGACGATAACCGTTATTGATAAATATACATATAGGGGTCCAGGCAAAAGACCACTTTACTCTTGTAGGTACTTTTATAAAGATATGAAAAATGGTTTCCATGGTAACAAAATATAAATATTTTCCATTGTTTATCAATTTTACATCTTTATGCCCTCGGGCTTGGTGTAGTTGTTAGCGCGCCTGCTTTGTATACCAAGGGTCGAGGGTTCGGATCACGTTGATTTTATTTTAGCCATTTGGATACCAAATGTCAACACAAAAAATCTGGTGCGACAAGCACAGCAGCCAACTTTCGATTACCGATGGTAAGAGAAAGTTGTGTGCTCTGCGACCATCACACCAGATTTTTTTTTACATTTTGCCGACTCTGGTTAAAAAAAAAAAAGTTAAAAGTGATTCAGTCGAGAATTATTTTTTGTCTCTCCGATCTACTTTGAGGATAGGCTCTCAATCAATAATAGTTTCTCCCCTCCTTATTTCAATATTCCAAGAGTGTTTGGTATAATTATCTTTGAAAGTATTGCAATTGACTCTTTTTTCTTTATCCATCCCCGCCCTCTCCCCCCCCCCCATGGCCATCCATGTTTACGCCACTCCCCTCAGAAGATCTCAATTCATGGGGCACAGGTAAACAAAACCAAATCACTTGGAAAAAAAAAACAACAATTTCAAGAATAAAAATTATATTTCTTAAATCCGCGCACCTCAATCAAAATAAAAACAGGATATAAGACGATGACGAAAAGGGGAAAAAAAAAACGAATTTTTTATGCGTAATAATGATGATTGTTATTAAGAAGGGGCAAGGGGGGCCCAGCGGACGCAGGCGCATGAGGGGCGGTAGCGATCGATGGCGGCGACGGCGATCCCCGAGGCGCCCGGCGGCCTTCGGTTGCGTTGCGCGCCGTCTACCAGCCTCCTGCGCCGACCGGTCTTTTTTTTCCCTCTCTGTGTGTGTGTGGAGAGAGAGAGAGCGACTGTGGCGCCGCCAGTGCCCGGCCGATTCAGTCTGCGCCGGGCCTCTGCGTCGCTCGAATCGCGCCCTCCGCGCTATGACTTGAGAACTCCAGTGAGTGTAATCGTGTTGTTTGTTCTCCCCCTCCCCCACTCTACCCCCACATCATCCATCGTTTTAATAATTAAACTATCACATACCACACACATACGGTACGTCGATATTTCTATTTTGATTTTTTGTGTTTGTGTTGCCCAACAACATTAGTGTGTGAGTGTCTATTTCTCTCTCTCAATCACTCCCGTGCACTACTTTTTGCCTGCAATTTCTGTCCTCAGCAATGTTGAGTGCGTGCGCGTGACCTTGACGCGTTGTGCAGGCCCACCGACACCATCGACATGGCGATCAACTTTTCGGCGTCGTTTGCCGCTTGCCTGGCCGCAGGCATCAAGGTGCCCCGTCAGATTATGTACTGCATTGCTCAGGGTAAGCCAGAGCCCACCATCTTTTTTCGTTTTAGTTAAGTTAACTTACTCTCTCTGACGCGCCAAACGATAAATTTAGATCGCGTTTCCCCTGCGCCTCTCAAAAAAATATTCCTCCTCCTCCTCCACCTCCACCTCCCCCTCCTCCTCCTCCTCTATTATCCGTTTCAAAAATATCGTGTTCAATTCATAAAGAAAGCCAGCCAACCAACCAACTTTGACATGATAAATGCAAATAAAATATTCATTTGCCTTTCCATTCAAACTTTCATATATATTTTACATTCATATGTGATTAAAAAAAAGAAACAAACAGATGAAGTAATCTCTATATAATAAGAAAACTTCTTTTTTATAAATTGAAACAAATTCAACAAAAAATTGAAATAATAGTGCATTCTTATTATTATTATTTTTAGGTTATCTTTTTTATAATCACACATTTATTATTAAATAAAAAAAAGCAATTGAATTCAACAAGAAATAATAATAAAGATATTTATTATAAAATAGAATTTGATTCTTCTCGATTATAAATTAAGAAAATTCACAACAATGTCTATTTTAATAATGACATTTATTGATTGTTACTTTGTATTATGTTTTCATTTTTAATGAATAAATAATGAAATATAAACAAGAGATCAAATAATAATTATTTACATCTTTTGTTAAACGATAAAGAAATCAAATAACCCCCTCCGGGAGGTTAGAGATGATAACAAATGTCAATATTGATAATCTAAAAGCCCAAGGGGTGCGTGTTCGGATACCAGGCAGTCCGATGAATATTTATTTGAATAGTATAAATAAATATGCCTGAATATATCCTAATGAATATAATAAGTATCGTTTAATGACTAAATGGCCTAACATACCGAAAAATCATTTGCTATGAATATTTAATTTTCTTTTATGATACCAAAATATATTAAATTGGCCTATTCCTTAAATGGATTTCAAAATAAAATTGATAAAATGAATATAATTGAATATTATAATAGAAGACTTTTATTTTAAATTGAATTGCTTTAGATTTTTACCTTTCCATTTTCTTTTTTTTTATTGGTCATTTTTTTTATTTTATAAATTTTTAGAATTTGAACGCACTTTGATCAAACGTATACTCATTAAAAATTTAAGAACAGAAATTTATTGACTTTTTCCTAAAAATATTTTTAAATCATTATCTCTGCGGTGTTTTTTTGTTATTGTTTGCTCTGCATCAGAGGCCATTCGATACAAATTCGATATCCGTTCATATTTATAGACTATAAATTAATTGGAGTCACTGTATAGCTGTAAATTTATCAGGAATGGAAATTTTCAGTGATTTTCTTAACTCGTATATCGTATTTGAAGCCATTCCACAAACATTTCCAAACATCTTCTTTCTTCGCCTTAAATCTTGCGGTACGGGGTCGGCGGTTCATGAGTTTTTGCGTCTGTGAAAAAATAGAGCAGGCCGGCCCGTCGCACGGTCTGACGCGTGTTGAAAATAGAGAAGGGAAGAGACTGACATTGGCAAAGAACAGAAGTACTGCCAGTCCTAGCTAGGGCAGCTCGTAGTCGCCATCTAAGTACCCACAAGATGTGGGCCCCTGAGCAAATTTCCAATCATAAATATGTTTCACTTAAAATCTAGACCACTATTCCTTCAAACTATATTATTTATATTTTGTAGTTAGAGTACCCTAATACATAAGCAATCTATGTAATTCGGGAGATTGATTATATATTTAGGGAATAAAATTTTACAAAATTCTCAGAGCTTTTAAATTCAGGGCTACAAATTTGACAATTGAAGAGAAGATGCGGCGTTAATAAACTGAAATAATCCAGAAATGTAGCCAGAATTTTATACTTAGGGGAAGGACTTTGAGATTTTCAAATTGGTCAGTCATCTGTATATATAATAGCGGAGTGTCCGTCCATCTGTCTGCCACGCACTATTATTTGACCAACTTCTCGTTCGAATTTCAAAATGAAATTTTATAAAAGAACATTATGGGGCGAGACCAAAAAAAAACACGCAGGTCCCCATTTGGGGAGACCCACAAAATTCCTGAAATGGATTGATAACAGAAATTGATGAATTTTTTTTTGTTTTGACCAGGAATATGCAGAGCCCCCCAAAGATTTGTAGTATATTTAAACCTTCGGCGGGTTTCGCCCCTCCCCCTTTCCCTCAACTCGTGTTCGATTTTTCTAAACTTTTAGCCACGTGTGGAACTCCTAAATCACCTCCGATTGAACAGAAACTTTATATTTCCACCAATCGCTTTTTTTGGTGGGCGGCGCATAAAATGAAATCAAGGAAATTGAAAATAAGGTTTAAAGACCCCTGTAACTGAAACTTGTTCTTTTGGACAACCAATTGGTTTTTACTTTCTCGTATAGAGAAAGTATTGTAATCGTAAAAAAATTCGACTTCGAGATTTTGATGTTTCTCCACGTTTTAGACCTCCCTGAGTCCAAAAATACCATTTTGGGCATTATGTCTACCAAAGCAGCTAGATGGGTGAAATTTGGTATATGCTCCTTGCACCAAAATTGTAGATTTCTATTAACTTTTGGAGTAAATACGTCACTTGGAAGTAGTACTTTACCTAATAAGTTTTTTCAGAAAATCCGAAATTTTTCAGCTTTATGATTTTGTTTTGATTTTTCTTTTCAAAATTAACGAAAAATATCGTTTTCTTCTGTGATTATTTCAAAAACTATTCAGTTTTCGGAAAAATATCAAAGAATAAAAACTTTTTAAAATTTGTATCATAATATAACAAAGAAATTGAAAATTTCGAAATTTCTGAAAAAACTTATTAGGTAAAGTACTACTTCCAAGTGACGTATTTACTCCAAAAGTTGATAGAAATCTACAATTTTAATGCAAGGAGCATATATCAAATTTTATCGATCTAGCTGCTTTGGTTTTTAAGCAATCGTGTTCACACACACACACACACACCCAGACGTAATTCCAAAAGAATATACGATAAAATCTCGTTGAAGTCATTCCCCATATTTTAATATTGTTCTTGTTTATTCCTTTCTCTTACCTCAATATATATGTTAATATATTATATACAGAGAGAAAGTATTTGATTCATGTCAAAAATTCGATGTCGAGATTTTGATGGATATTTAGATGCTCTTTAAAATGTATATTCTCATTTTGTCATTGAAATCTTCTGAGAAATATAAATTTTACATCTAGAATTCTAATATATCTACGGAAACTAAATATATGTCGACCAAAAAATCTGGTGTGACCAGCCCCACCATATTTTGTTCATAAATTATAATACTTGCCTCTCTCTCTTTACGTTTTACAATTTTTAATTCCTTAATTTAGTTTGTAAGTTGATTAAATTGTTAATTTATCTTTTGTTGTTTTGAGAATAAAAAGAAAGAAAGGTTGCCTTGGTGCGTTATTGATTTTAATAATTTCAAATATTTTATTTCCTTTGTTCCTCGACAATAGACAAGCGTCTATATTAGATTTTCAATTACCTTTTTTTTAACGAACCTCTGACATTGTATCAATTTAAAAAAAATTTTATGACGTTACTGGGGGGTAAATTAATTTTTGTTTAGGCTCATCTCCTTGCTCAAAAAGGTGTGAATAAAAGGGAAAGCTTTGCGCATGCGTTAAATTTTATCAATTCACAAAATAGAAGGGTTTCTTTATAATGCC
>JAKCPI010026177.1:0-37620 GCA_023213315.1 Euborellia annulipes | reverse complement strand
GTAGAGCAATACGTGTAACTGAACGAAGCAAATGAAGCGCCTTATGCCATTAAGGTCAACAGCCCACTGCCAGAAATTAAAGACACCAGTAAAAATCATCGGTACACAGTGGGCAAAAACAGGTGAGTTTATCGCGATTGATGGCTCAAATTATATCAAAGGTACAGGGGTTGAAGCTTGTCCGGGTGCGGTTGAAGGGCAATTCGGAACCAATGTTCGTACCACAACTTTGCCGGGAATTGTATTACGTGACATCAATGGGGTCAGCATTCAAGGGTTAGAGATTCGTCGTTTTTGTATTGGGATCTTGATGAACCGCGCCAGCAATAACCTGATCCAAAATAACCGTATTATGCACAACTATGGTGGTGCAGGGGTGATGTTGACAGGGGATGATGGCAAAGGTAATCCAACTGCGACAACGACCAATAACAACAAAGTGCTGAATAACTATTTCCAAGA
This sequence comes from Euborellia annulipes, assembly GCA_023213315.1. NCBI lineage: Eukaryota > Metazoa > Arthropoda > Insecta > Dermaptera > Anisolabididae > Euborellia > Euborellia annulipes. The sequence continues at coordinate 37,158 of JAKCPI010026177.1, read as the reverse complement.
CAATGGTGATGGACTTGAGTTAACCCGTGGTGCTGCATTTAACTTGGTTGCCAATAACCGCTTTATTTCAACCACTGCAAATCCAGAGCCATCGCAAGGTATTGAAATTTTATGGGGCAATGACAATGCGGTGATTGGTAACAAGTTTGAAAACTATTCAGATGGTTTACAGATCAACTGGGGCAAACGCAATTATATTGCCTATAACGAACTGACCAATAACTCCAACGGTTTTAACCTGACGGGTGATGGTAATATTTTTGACAGCAATAAAGTCCATGGTAACCGCGTCGGTGTTGCGATTCGTTCAGAAAAGGATGCCAATGCGCGTATCACATTAACCAAAAATCAAATTTGGAATAATGGCAAAGACATTAAACGCTGTGAAGCGGGTGGAAGCTGTGTGCCAAATCAACGATTAGGCGCAATCATTTTTGATATCCCAGGATTAGAACATGCGCACTTTGTCGGTTCACGTGGTCATGGTGTAAAAATTGATCCAGCAAACTTACAAAAGACCTGCCAGCAACCCAATGAACAAGGCTGTAATCCACAACCAAATCAAAATATTCAAGCACCTAAATTGACCTTAGCAAAAGGTCAAATTGCGGTAGAAGTAAAAGGACAACCAAATCAACGTTATCAAGTTGAATTTTTTTGGCAACTCACAAGCAAGCTCAAATGAAGCAGAGTTTTATTTAGGCTCAAGCACTGTTGCAACCAATGCCCAAGGCACAGCAAGCGTGACTTGGAAACCGACAATGAAAGTTGCATCGATCACGGCAAATATCACAGATCGTCTAGGTGCAACATCTGAACTTAGCTCAGCGGTAAAACTTAAATAAAAGTAAGGATGCTTAATATGAGTTCAAATGGATTATCGATCAAACTGAGTTGTTTAGCCGTTGCGCTGTGTATGGCTCAGAGTAGTTTTGCTGAGCAAGCTTGGTCACAAGATCGTCAATGGTTATTGGGCGATTGGAATGGACAACGCCAACAACTGGAAAAAGACGGCTATAAATTTACGGCCTCTATTATGAGCCAAGCTGCAACCAATTTAGACGGTGGCTATCACGACAACAACAGCTTTGAAAATGCAGCGCAATTGGCATTGGGTGCTAACTTTGATTTAAATAAAATCGCAGGCTGGAAAGACACTACAGCCAATATCTTAATCACCAAGCGTGATGGTAATGCTTTAACTTTAGAAAGCATTAAAGACCCACGTTCTGGTGCTTTGGGCAATTCACAAGAAATTTATGGACGAGGCAAAATCTGGCGCCTGACCCAAGCATGGGTCAAAAAAGGCTTTGCTGACAATACAGTTCAATTCAAGATTGGCCGTATGGGCATGTCGGATGACTTTAATGGTTCACAATGTGAGTTCCAAAACTTATTACTTTGTGGTGGGCAACTGGGTAAATCCATTGGTTCAATTTGGTACAACTTACCCGTAGGTTTATGGGGAACCAATGTGAAGTACCAATTTGCACCTGAGTGGACACTCGGTGTCGGTGTTTATGAAGTCAATCCTGACAACATTAAAACCGGCAAAAATGATGGTTTTAACTTGGATATGCGAAATGTTAAAGGTGCCACTATTCCAGTAGAACTGGCATGGCGTCCAAAACTAGCAGTATTTGATGGTTTAGCAGGCGAGTATAAAGTCGGTGCGCTGTACTCGACAGCTGAAGCCAATGATATTGCGATCGCAGGAAAGGTGCATGATAGCAAACATAGTTTTTGGCTCAATGCACAACAACAACTGAGCCAAAAAGGGCAGGACCCTAAACGTGGTTTGTTCGTGAGCTTTAATGCAGTTGTCAATGATAAAGCCACCACGGCAGTACAAAGTACCCAACAACTTGCACTCTGGTACAAAGGACCTTTTGACAGTCGCCCAAATGATTCAATCGGATTTGGGCTTGCAAATTATATGGTCAATGATCGTTATAAAGATCGCCAGATTGCCACCAACAACAGCCGTGGCTATGACCAATACGATAGGTTCGCACCAGATTATGTGCCCGTGCAGCGTGATGAGCTCAATGTTGAACTGAACTATACCTACCAATGGTCACCTGCGGTCATGCTACGACCAAACCTACAATATATCCATCAGCCTGCGGGTGTAAAAGAAGTGGATGATGCATGGGTTGCTGGGTTGAGCATGCGTGTGAATTTCTAATCTAGGAGTATGACCTATGACTGAGTCTACAAGGACACATACCGTATTAAAAATATGGTGTTTTATATTAGCTTTGGCTTTACTTGTGACAGGGCTATTCTTTACCGTTGGTGGTGCTAAGCTGGTAACACTTGGAGGATCATGGTATTTCGTGATTTCTGGTGTATTCACATTGGCATCGGCGATATTTATTTTTAAGAAAAAAACGCTCGGTGTCTGGCTATTTAGTTTGGTTTTTGTGGGCACAATTATTTGGTCATTGCTAGATGCAGGTTGGGAATTTTGGCCTTTATTTTCAAGACTGATGTTTCCAGCAGGTTTATTTGCTGCATTGATGTTTACTTTACCCGCGATTCGTCGTTACCAGTTTCAACCGAGTGCCAGCTTGCCAGCTTTTGGCTTAGGTGCACTCACCGTTTTAGGCATGTTGATTGGGCTTTATCAAATGTTCCAACCACATCCAACAGTTGCAGCAACAGGTCAGGCATTGCCATTGGTTCCTGTTCAAGCGGACATGAAACAAAGCAATTGGCAACATTATGGTCAGGATGCAGGCGGCAGTCGCTTTGCTGCATTTGATCAAATTACCCGTGATAATGTCCATCAACTCAAAGAAGCATGGCGTTTTCGTACAGGTGATTTCACCACGGGTTCAGGCAATGGTGCAGAAGATCAAATGACCCCTTTACAGGTGGGCAACAAGATTTATCTTATGTACACCACATAACAATATTTTTGCTTTAGAGGCCGACTCAGGTAAACAGCTTTGGAAAGCCGAAGTAAACTCTAAATCGGATGCATGGGAACGTTGTCGTGGTGTGGCTTACTTCGATTCAACCCAAGCATTAACCCAACCGACTTTGGTAGGTGCAACACCAGTTCAAGCTGTCGCCAATAATACCGCTTGTCTACGCCGTGTGTATACCAACACACCAGATGGTCGTTTAATTGCGGTCAATGCTGATACTGGTGAACGTTGTAAAGATTTTGGTGTTGATGGAACGGTTGATTTACTCAAAGGTTTGGGTGAAGGAACCACCGCGCCACGTTTTGAAGTGACCTCTGCACCGACCATTGCGGGCACAGTGATTGTGGTGGGTAGTCGTATTGCAGATAACCTTGCCGCAGATATGCCGGGTGGGGTGATTCGTGCTTATGATGTGATCACAGGTCAATTGCGCTGGGCATTTGATCCACGTAATCCTGATCCAAACTATGTGTTAAAAGAAGGCGAAACTTATAAACGCAGTTCAGCAAACTCTTGGGCTGCAATGTCATATGACCCAAAAATGAACACAGTATTTTTGCCAATGGGTAGCTCATCTGTGGATGTTTGGGGAGGCAATCGTCAACCTTTAGATCATAAATACAATTCATCTGTCTTGGCTTTAGATGCAACAACAGGTAAAGAAAAATGGGTCTATCAAACCGTCCATAATGACTTATGGGATTTTGATTTACCGATGCAACCAAGCTTGGTCGATTTCCCAATGCAAAATGGTAAGAATCAACCTGCTGTGGTGATTGGAACCAAATCTGGGCAATTCTTTGTATTGGATCGCTTAACAGGTAAACCATTAACCAAAGTGATTGAACAACCAGTGAAAGCTGCGGATATCCCAGGTGAACAATATAGCCCAACTCAACCACGTTCAGTTGAAATGCCACAAATTGGCAATCAAACTTTGACTGAATCGGATATGTGGGGTGCAACACCGTTTGACCAGCTGATGTGTCGTAATCGGCTTTAAATCTATGCGTTATGAAGGCTTATATACTGCACCGGGTAAAGATAAATCTTTAAGTTTCCCGGCTCTTTGGGTGGCATGAACTGGGGCAGTATTGCTTTTGATCCAAGCCATCAATATATGTTTGTCAACGACATGCGTTTAGGTTTATGGATTCAATTGATTGAACAAACACCTGAAGATTTGGCAATTCAGGCAAATGGTGGTGAAAAGGTCAATACAGGTATGGGCGCTGTACCGATGAAAGGTACACCCTATAAAGTCAATAAAGATCGCTTCTGGTCGAAGTTGAATATCCCATGTCAAAAACCGCCTTATGGCACCATGACTGCCGATTGATATGAAAACACGTCAGATCGCTTGGCAAGTACCAATGGGAACAGTCGAAGACACTGGACCTATGGGGATAAAAATGGGATTAAAAGCACCGATTGGTATGCCTACCATTGGTGGACCAATGGCAACCCAAGGTGGTTTAGTCTTCTTTGCTGCAACGCAAGATTACTACTTACGTGCCTTGGATTCATCTTCAGGTAAAGAGTTGTGGAAATCACGTTTACCTGTCGGTAGTCAAGGATACGCCAATCAGCTATGTTTCACCTAAAACAGGTACACAATATGTGATGGTGACTGCCGGGCGGTGCTCGACAATCTCCTGATCATGGTGACTATGTGATTGCCTATAGTCTGAAATAAGCTAGAACTGTTTAAAAATGGAACTGCAATCGTTACGCGATTGCAGTTTTTTTATGGAGTTTAAAATCGGAATGAAACCGAGATTAGCGGAGTTGATATAAATCAACTAAGCAGAGAATTAAACCGCTCTTCATCATTGAATTCTACACGGTGTAACTACCGCATGGCGACAAGGATGTCGCCGTTGAGCGAGGTACGCTAGGACGTACCCCTCGCCCAACAAAAGATTTTTTGTTACTTTTTGATCTTTCAAAAGTAAAGGCTCTACCCCACAAATGAATTAAAAACTTTGCAATTTAAGCTGGGCAGTGCTAACCTAAAATTCAATATAAAAGCCCCCTCATCCTAGCCTTCCCCCAGCGGGGAGAAGGAACTTTCAATACCAATATGATTCACTTAACATGATCATTTTTGATTTATGAAAGAAGATCTTCTAAAAATTACAATTTTGTCATGTTTTTGCGATTTCATTTTTTTAAATTTTTGAATTTTAAATAAATGAACCATAGGGAAAGCATTGTTGTGAAAAAAACTCAATCAACACATATTGTGGCATTGGCATATTTTTGTCAGGATATTTTTTATTTTAAATGACTGGCAAATTCAAAGTCAGCAGCAAGTTTAAAATAAACATCAATGAGGTTCACATATATTGAGATGTGTTCATTTATATGATTATTGCCTTGCCCCGTAATCTAAGCAACAAGATCGTTACATTGTGTTGCTGGTTAAACGTCTATGTGGGTTACTCTATGAAAATGCTAACTTTATCCGCACTCATTGCCCAAGCTTCAAGTTTAATATGCACGAGTGTGTATGCTGTAGATGGGACAATCAAAATCAGTGGCAGCATCGTTGATGAAACGTGTACCTTAGAACTGGGTACGCTTGGAAAAAATGGTGCTAGAGATTTAAGTGTTAGGTTAAAGACATTACTACCAAGTCAAATCTATACATCAACGGGCATTACCTTTTTCTTAACCGATACTGCGGGTAGTCCAGTCTGTGATGTAGCCACAACTAAAAGCTTTTAAAGGGGTACATCTTAGCCCAAATGTTGCAGTTGACTTGGATGCAATGGATAAGACTTTATTGGTGGGCATAACCTTGGACGCTTCAGCTACATCTCCTGTGTTTCTTAAAGTGTTAACAGATCAAAACAACAAAGTTGATTTTTCTGAACCTTGGGCAACTCAGGCAAAAAGTACAGTCAAATCAAATTTTGATGCAGCAACACTGTATTACCATGCAGTATTTTTTCCAAGAAGAGGCGCTGTAGATACGCAAAAGCTGACCACATTGGTTAATTATACCTTGCACTATAATTAGTCGAATATAAATCAAACTTTTCATTTTAAGTTTGAGCGCAGCGCTAACCCTAGAGTAATATTCACTCACTTTAATCAAACCACTTTTGACTTTTTAAATCATTGAAACCTACATGGTGTAGCTACCGCATGGCGACAAGGATGTCGCCGTTTGGCGGGGTATAGGACGGCTCTCCTCGCCAAGCATGAGCAAAACAAAGCATGTCTTTGTTTGCAGCGTAAGGCTTGGTGTCCCCTACGAGTCGGTAGGCATCGCCTACGCAAACTAAATTTAAACTTTTGAAGTCACCAAGAAGGCAGTGTAACCTGAGAATGATATTCACTGCTGTATAGGCAGCATAGAGAAAATACGATATTGTCAAAAGATATTCAGGGGCGTTTACTACCATGTAGGTAGCTTAAGAAAAAGTAATTGATTAATCGGGATCGTTATCCGAGTTGACTCCGAGTAGGGAAGCTTAGAAAATAGGAGGCCAAGCTTCAATATTGCTGAATTGGTTCACTGCCAAATACGCAGTCTGTGGAAATGCATAAGCAGATTCTGAAATTGTGGGTAATAAGTTCACTGCCGTATAGGCAGCTTGTGAAATGAGCGAAAATGCAGGGCAAGTTAAATAAAGAGTTTACTGCCGAATAGGTAGTGCAAAGCTGAATCCTACATGGTGTAGCTATCGTATGGCGACAGGATGCCATTGAGCCGGGGTATAGGATGTACCCCTCGCTCAATAAAAGATTTTGTTACTTTTGATCTTTCAAAAGAAAGTAAGGTATCACCTGCGCAAGTTAAATTAAACCTTTCACTGTAAGATGGGGCAGTGTAAGCCCTCTTTCTTTTAAAAAGGTGAAGAAGCAATACTTCGCCAGCGGGGAGGGATTTAAATCCTATTTAGCTTTTTGCTGTGCAAGTGGTGAAACAGAGAGAATCATTTTGATGGTAGCTTTCTTGAAGTTCAATATCTTGCTTTTGCAATCCCTCAAGAATCGGACAATTCGGTCGATGATCACCAGCACAACAATTGATTAAATTTTGCAAAGTATTGGTCATCTTTTGTAATTCCGTAATACGGATTTCCCAATTTTTCGATATGCGAGAGTGCAGTTGCTTTACATCTGCACTGTGTCGATTTTATTGTTCCACAAATCTAAAAGATCCGCGATCTCTGCAACTGAAAATCCAAGCGATCTTGAACTTCGAATAAACTTTAGCCGTTCAGCATCTTGGTCAGAATAGGAGCGATACCCAGCATTACTTCGACCCACGGCTGGAATCAGACCAATCTGTTCATAATAACGAATCATTTTGGCAGATATTCCAACAGTTTGAGATAGTTTTCCAATATTCATTGTGATTCTCTCTACAAGCTTCTACTCGAAAGTAGAAGCGGGTTGAAAACGACGTAAACGTAAGGCATTGGCCAACACGAATACACTGGATAAAGCCATTGCACCTGCTGCAAATATTGGCGAAAGCAGGATTCCATAAGCAGGATAGAGTAGCCCAGCGGCAACTGGAATCAGCATGGTATTGTAAGCAAATGCCCAGAATAAATTCTGATGAATATTGCCGATAGTGGCTTTAGATAATGCAATGGCGTTGGCAACACCTTGCAAGTTACCTGACATTAATACAACATCTGCCGACTCAATCGCAACATCCGTACCTGTACCAATCGCAAGACCAACATCGGCTTCAGCCAAAGCGGGTGCATCATTGATCCCATCACCGACAAATGCAATATTGCCATATTTTGCTTTAAGGCTTTGTACCGCTGTTACTTTTCCTTCAGGTAGAACTTCCGCAATCACTTCGTCAATCCCTAACTGGCGAGCAATCGCTTGTGCAGTTCGGGCATTATCACCAGTCACCATCGCAACTTTAAGACCGAGTTGATGTAAGGCTTTAATTGCACTTGGCGTGGTTGATTTAATCGGATCCGCAACTGCAATTATCCCTGCCAACTTGCCATTGATTGCTACATAAAGTGGTGATTTACCTTCGTCACCTAAACGTTGTGCCGTACTTGTAAAAGGTGAAATATCAATATTAAGTTGTAGCATATAGCGATCTGCACCAATATGAATGTCTCCATTTTCATCTATATTTGCATAGACCCCCATACCTGTCACAGAATCAAATTGATTCACTTTGGGTAAGGTCAGATTTTCTTTGATTGCAGCATCTACGATGGCTTTGGCAATCGGATGCTCAGAACGAGATTCAACGGCTGCCACCATGCTTAAGACATGATCACGTTGAAAAAATTCAGTGACTTCAAAATCTGTAAGTACAGGATGGCCTTCGGTTAATGTCCCTGTTTTATCTACAGCAACAACTTTGGCATCTTTAAGTAATTGTAATGCTTCGCCTTTACGGAACAGTACGCCGAGTTCAGCACCACGACCTGTCCCGACCATAATCGAGGTTGGCGTTGCCAATCCCATTGCACAAGGGCAGGCAATAATCAGTACAGCAACGGCATTGACCAAAGCAAAAGTTAAAGCAGGGGAAGGACCGAAAATAAGCCAGATTAAGAATGTCAGTACAGCGGCAGCCATTACAGCTGGTACAAACCATAAGGTGATTTTATCAACTACAGCTTGAATCGGCATTTTTGAGCCTTGTGCCTGCTCAACCAAACGAATGATTTGTGCAAGCATAGTTTCGCCGCCTACAGCGACAGCTTTAAAGCTTAATGTTCCATTTTGATTGATAGTGCCACCGACCACTTCACTGTCTATTTTTTTCTCGACAGGGATCGGTTCACCGGTAATCATTGACTCATCTACAAAGCTTTTGCCTTCAACGACTTTTCCATCAACAGGAACACGTTCACCCGGTTTGACAATAATAAAGTCACCCACCACAACTTGGTCGATTGGAATATCTACAATTTGATTATCACGAGAAATATGTGCCACTTTAGCTTGTAAACTAACTAAACGTTGAATGGCTTCAGAAGTACGTCCCTTGGCTTTTGCTTCAAGAAAACGACCGAGTAAAATTAAGGCAACGATAACCGCAGCGGCTTCATAATAAACATTGACCGTTCCAGCCGGTAAGATACGGGGTATAAATGTCGCGACAATGGAAAATAGATATGCTGCCAAGGTACCTACAGCAACCAGCGAGTTCATATCTGGGGCTAAACGCAATAAAGCCGGTAAGCCGTGTATATAGAATCTTCGTCCGGGAATCACCAAAACCAGTGTGGTTAGAATAAACTGTAAATACCAGCTATTTTGTATACCGATGGTCTGAGCAATCAGATGGTGCATGCCCGGAATAAGGTGCGAACCCATTTCTAAAATAAAAACAGGTAATGCAAAAATAGTGGCAAGTATAAGGTCTCGTTTTAGTTCAGCGCGTTCTTGATCTTTTTTCTCTAAGTGTTCTGTTTGATCTGGGATAGCGGTTTGAATTTCTTTGGCATCATAACCCGCCTTATCAATCGCTGCGATTAAAGCTGCAACATTGGCAGTGCCCGTGATTGTTGCACGTTCAGTTGCAAGATTTACATTAGCCTCTTTGACACCGGGAACGGCTTTTAGCGCTTTTTCAACACGACTGACACATGAGGCACAGGTCATTCCATCAATAGACAACTCAGTGGCTGCATCAGCAACTTCATATCCAGCATGTTCAACAGCTTTGATCAATGCCTCTCGGTCAATAGGAGTGTAAGATGTAATTTCTGCACGTTCAGTGGCTAAATTCACAGATGCTTGGGTTACGCCATCGACTTTTTTAAGTGCTGTTTCTATTCGACTGACACAACTTGCACAGCTCATACCTTTGATTTGTAAACTGCTTTTCAAATCAGAAACACGATCATGTGATCTATTTTCCATAAGTCATACCTATAAGTCTTATTCCATGATCTAAATCCTAAACTTTGACATAATGGTAAGGTCAAGTAAAACAATTCCAGTTTTTATAAGCCATTGTTGCAAATAAAAATTTAGTTTATGAACAGCCCTAAAAAGATATTTTCTTGAACGATGTTTTGCTGATACTCTTTGTTTTAATCATAGTTCATTATTGCTTATATAAGGCTTCTTTTATCAATCATTTTAAAGCATCAATCAACATAAAAGCGCCCTCATCCTAGCCTTCTCCCAGAGGGAGAAGGGACTTTCAATACCCAGATAATTTATTCAACATGATCATTTTTTATCTGGGAAAGAACAATACATTGTTTTGTTTATAGCGCAAGATAATGCTCTCAATTCAATGATTCATATCCGTATTTTTTAATCAATCCCAACCACTGTTGTGATGTAGCTGGTGGTGAGTAGAATCAACAAGCCCAGATACATTTCAAATAAAATGGCACAACTTAAATATTGTGCAAATAACGGTTCTTCAAGTCGTGGAGTAAGGAACCATTTATTGAAAGCAGCAAGTAATAAAATACTCCCCACTAATGCGCAGTTTGAGAGCTAAAGCCATGACCATATGAGGTATAGATTAAAGTATTTAAATCTTTAAATAATAACAGTGCAATGGTGATACCACAGAGAATTAAGATTCCGACAACATAAGGCTGCAATTCGCCCAAATGCTTCCATGAGTTTTCTTAACGATCGGCCACTGATTTTATGGCTCATTTTCCATAATGGATAGAGTGAGCCCATCCATAACGACATGAAAAAAACATGAATGCCGAGTAGAATCTGAGCAAAAATTGGTAAGTTGGTGACATGCCCTATTTGAGAAAAGCTATAAAGAATCGGGACAAGTAATATGCTAAATAATATTTTTTCTAAAGTGGCAATATGGGTGGTCTGTTTAACCAATTTGATCGTTAAAATAAGCAAAATCAAGGCAAAACTGATGATTCTGACAATGTGTATTTGCCCAGTGTCTGTATTTAAAAGGATATTGATATAGGTTTGATCAAAAATGCCAGAAAGACCCGTAGTTGGCAAAGCTACCAACCAAAATAAAAAAGCCTAAAGTACTTGCAAGCAGACCTAACGCTGCACCTAAGCTGATATACTTAAGCAGTGTAGGTTTGATGCTGGTATAACGCCAGAGTAAAAAATAACAAAAAGCACCACCAATCATAAAAGCAGTACTTAAATATAAGCTAACTTTTATTAGCCAAGTTGACCAGATCCAGAATTCGGACATTATCGCTTTTCCTTTATTGGAGTCTGTTGACAATTCGCCTTTGTTTAAGACCGCATAGGCCATTGATGAAATGTCAACACACCCTAACAACAGTTCAGTCACTTTATGAAATGTTGTTCATCAATATTCAATTTCTTTAGTTTTTATTTAATTGTGAAGCTATATTCATTGTTCATGTTATGCCCATCCTTGCCCATTGTTGTCCAAACAACGAAATATTTGCCTTTTTTTAAGCGCGGGAACAGGGACAGTAAATATTTTTTTTAGATCATGATTCACTTTATAGTTAAGTGGAATATTGGTTCGTTGTGCATCCAGTAACTTAATATTCATTAACATGACTTCTCCACTAAAATTAAGCACTAAACTTTTAGGTGCAGTTGTAATGGATGCATTCATTGCAGGTGTACTGCTGGTTAAATCAACATGAGCCATAGCATTGGTCGCAGTAATGAGTATCACTGCACCAAAGAGAGCATTACGTAGTTTGGTCATGTTATTTTGGAGAGGATTTCATTGAATATTCCTTTTACTGTTGTGTGTAGACCTTGATTATTGAAGAGGATGATATACATTAGAATGACTTTAAAATTACACTTTTGTTATTTAGAAAATCTAAACAATTGATGATGTTAAAAGATTTTTAGAATAAATTGAATATGCATTAGTCGGAAAAATATTAAGATTTTTAATATTGGATCTTAGATTCAACTTTTTAGCAGCTGTATTTTTACCAGCTGCTTGAAAGATGTGATTTTTATTTATGATACTTTTGCTAGGCATATCATGTTGGAAGATATTCATTTTTAAAAATAATGGTGAAGATCACTAAACCATCTCGTGATTCTGCTTGGATGGTTGCACCATGTAGCGTCAATATAGACTTGGTGATCGCAAGACCTAAACCTGTACCATCTTCAACACGTTGTCTAGAGGCATCTGTTCGATAGAAACGGTCAAATAATCTAGACAATTGTTCAGGGGATAAGGTAGGACCTTCATTTTCAATTGAAAAACTGGTGTGATCTTCTGTTTGTTGACATTTAATTTGAATGACAGAGTTCGGCTTACCATATTTAATTGCGTTGGAGATTAAATTACTCAGCGCACGGCGCAACATTGCAATATTTGCATTGACCTTTCCGGTACCAAAGAGGTGAAACGTCATATGTTTTTCTGCTGCTAAAGCATCATAAAACTCAAATAAAGTGTTGAATTCTTCGTATAGATGAATGGTTTGTAGGTTTTTAAGGTTAAGGCCATTTTCTGCTTTCGCTAAAAACAACATATCTGAAACGATTCTTGCCAGATGTTCAAACTCTTCTAAATTTGAAAATAAGACCTCTTTTATAGGCATCGATATCTCGACTGCGGGATAAACATACTTGTGTTTGCGTCATTAGATTGTTGATCGGGGTACGAATTTCATGCGCAAGATCCGATGAAAAGTCGGAAAGTTTTTCTAAAGCCGATTCTAAACGATCCAGCATTTCATTAAATGCGATGGTTAATGATTTTAGTTCTGTTGGGGTATTCTCGACTTCTAAACGTTCAGACAAATTCTGAGCAGAAATGCTTTCTGCAACTTTGGCTATTTTTTTGATCGGGCGCAATCCTCGCCAAACAGCAAACCATCCTAAAAACATTAAACACAGTGCGGCAATTAAACAAATATAAAATAGCTGATGTTTAAATTCATTTAAAAAAAGCATGTGTTCTGAAGTATCAATTGCAACAATAATTTGGGTAGATTGTGCATCTTCATCGTCTTCAAAAATATTTTGATAGACCAGTCCACGATAATTTTTATCTTGGACTTCCCATCTAATCCATTGATCCAGATCTGGATTCGCAATGACTTGTGGTGCGATCGCCATTTGTGCGGAATTAAATACAATTTGATTCACAGGCCGTTCAACTTGCACAATCAGATTATCATGTCCAATGAGAGAATCTTTTTAATGCTACATTGAGTTCTTTCGTAGTTGGTTGGATGTTGTTTTAATAGATTTTTGTATAAGCTGAATTTTTCCCTCGAGTAATACCCGATCTTCACTTTCAAAGTGTTGTGTGACTCCGAGGTGTATCACGAAGCCCATGATAATTAAAATCGTTACAGTGGAGAGGGAAAAAATAATGGCGATTCGAAAACTGATCGCATTGAACAGCTTACGCCTCATCTTCTACCTCAAGCACATACCCCATACCTCGAATATTCTGAATCAGTTTAGGGGTGAAGTTACTGTCAATTTTATTTCTTAAACGTTTAATCGCAACTTCGACAACATTGGTGTCACTGTCAAAGTTCATATCCCAGACTTGAGAGGCAATCAGTGCTCTAGGCAAAATTTCTCCACGTCTACGCATAAATAATTCCATCAATGCAAACTCTTTCGCAGTCAGGTCGATACGTTGTCCTTCACGCGTTACACGTCGTTTTCTGATATCAAGTTCTAGATTGGCAATACTAATTAAGTTACTGTCTTCTCTTTGTTGTCCTCGACGCAGTAAACTTTTTATTCTTGCGAGAAGTTCAGCAAAAGCGAAAGGTTTTACCAGATAATCATCCGCACCCAACTCTAAGCCTTTTACACGGTCTTCAATTTGATCTCGCGCTGTCAAGAATAAAATGGGCATGGTTTTTCCATTCTTACGGACAGCTTCTATAATATGCCAGCCATCTACACCGGGTAGCATCACATCTAATATGATGACATCGTAATCTTCAGAAAGCGCATATTGTTTACCTGTGAGTCCATCTGTAACCCAGTCAGTAATATAACCCGCTTCAGATAAACCTTGTTTAAGGTAGTCCCCAGTTTTTTGCTCATCTTCAACTAATAATATTCTCATGTTTGATTCCTAGAATACTCTTTAAAAATATAATAGCGTGATAAAACTAAAGAAAGGTATAGATTACATAAATGTCACTTTCAAGTCATCTTAATGTTCAATAGGGCGCTTTATTGTACGAGTAAGAATCTCAAGCTTGGAGAGGTACAAATGCGAGTGATTTTACATCGAAGTTTAATAAAAGTGTTCTGTATGGGTACGCTAATGATTGCAACTCAATCTTGGGCAGATGCTTCTAAAATACCGAATAAAACGGATCCTCAAGCAGCAGTAAAAATGCAAATGCAATGTTCTCTAAAGCCTTGTAATGCACAGAATGAAGCCAAAAAGCCCAATAATGATCATGCAGAACGACAGCATGTACATTCATCAGATATGGCGCAAAACGCGCAATCGAGCGGGGTCGATATGGCGCATGTGATGATGAAGATGGATCATTCAAAAATGATGATGCCTGCTACACCTAGTAAGTAAACTATATAAATATTTACGTTGAAATTCAAAGATTAGGGGGTAGATGACATAGTTTATTCGTCTATTTTGGATCAGGAAAGTAAAATTCGCAGGATGCGTCTAATTATAAATTTTATTTAAGAACGATATTTTTTAGTATTTAAAAGTTTTGGGAGATTAATATGTCTAAAATTCAAACTTTACAAGATCCATTGTTAAATTCTCTCCGAAAAAAACATATTCCAGTTTTTATTTTTCTGACCAATGGAATTAAATTACAGGGGCATATTGAATCTTTTGATTCATACGTTGTGCTATTAAGGAACAGTGTAGGTCAAATGCAAATTATCTATAAACATTCGATTTCTACTGTTCTGCCTACACGCCATCCACGTTCAAATATCAAAGGCTCTCTTGCAAAATTTGATCATCAAAACAGTTATAGCAACTCATATGACAATGAGCGCCAATATGGATTTAATAGCCAAAATGATTTTGGTTATCAAGTAGGCATCAATGATGAAATACAATTTGAAGATCTTGCTGAAGATGAAAATACTTGAAAATTAGATCATCAAAGGCTTGATCAAATATATAAAGAATTGAGTGGCTTTATCTAAGTTGATAACTTTGTCTATATAGACAGTATGAGGATTTTAGTCTTAGTTTTTCAGTCTTTTAATATTTACTCTTAAATATTAGTTTTCTTTATATAAGACCTTTTAAAATCCATAGAGAAAGATGAACTCACCCTCATCTTATAGTCAAACCACTTAATTATTCATACAAGTGATTTTTCATCAATCACAAAAAATGATCATGTTTTTGTGAGTCTGAAAATGATTATTCATATCGGTATTGAAAGTCCCATTCTCCTTCGCTGGGAGAAGGCCTAGGATGAGGGTGCGGGGGTTTTCTATGTTGATTGATGCTTAATTGAAAAATGATTGATAAAGAGAAGTAATTCTTGTTAAATAACCATCACAGCTAAATATAAGCATCTAAGCAAAAAAAGACCCACAAGATAAGTGGGTCAATACGATAAAAATAACAAAGAGCAAACTTAAAATTTATCTGCCATCAATTCACATGATTATAAAAACACAAACAATAAAATAATACCCAATACCACACGGTACCAAGCAAACACTCTCAATGTATGTTTTTCAACAAATTTGACCAAAGCTTTTACCACCAAAAGCGCAGCAATAAATGCAGCAACAAACCCCACTGAAATATTAATCAGGTTATCTGAGGTTAAAACATCTGCATTTCGAATTAAATCATAGGTTGCAGCACCTAACATGGTTGGCATTGCAAGGAAAAAAGAAAATTCGGTTGCCGCTTTACGTGATAAACCAGACAACATCCCACCAATAATGGTGGCGCCTGAACGTGATGTTCCCGGAATCATGGCAAGACATTGGGCAAATCCAACCAGAATTGCCTGTTTTAAGGTAATGTCAGTGGCTTCAATGGTTTTAGGTTCAAACTTTCTGGCTTCTACAGCAAAAATAATGAAGCCCCCGATGATTAAAGCAAAAGCCACAACCAAAGGACTAAACAGCACCTGTTTAATAAAATCTACCGCTAAGACCCCGATCACCACAGCAGGAATAAAAGCAACTAAGACATTAATCGCAAAACGTCTAGCTGCAATATCGCCTGAGAAAAAGCCGCGAATTAATTCGATGATTTTTTGTCGATACAGCCAACATACGGCCAAGATTGCACCCAATTGGATTACCACTTCAAATACGCGTCCAGAATCTGAGTGAAAATCAATAAGATGACCAAATAAGATCAGATGCCCTGTACTTGAGATGGGTAAAAATTCAGTTAAGCCTTCGATTAACCCCAAAAACAATGCTTTAAGTAGTTCAAAATTTTCCATAAATAAAATAAACAAGCGTTCTAAAATTTGAACCTTTGTAATGTATTTAACGCTGTTTATAAATCAAAAAAGACAAAATTTTACGAAATTTTTACGCAGCTGATCTGACTGTAAATAGAGAGTTTACGGGGTATTTGCGGATACTGAGTTGTGGAATATCCCAGCGTTTAGGATGAAAAAGATGAGTGCTAAATATATAGCGCATCAACAAGTACAGCATCCAAAATTATGCGTACTTCAAAAACATATAAATCATTGCAATATCGACATTTTTAATTTGAGCCAATCAAGTTGGGGGGAAATGTCATGTTAGAGTTTATCTTAGTCTTGGTAATAGTAGTGCTTTTGGCTTTTCCTTTAGGGAAGTATCTTGCTTGTATTATGCAAAACCGAGAGATGAAAATTGATCCAATTTTTAACTGGATTGAAAAACCGATTTATCGTGTTTTGGGTACACATCCTGATCAAGGGATGAATGCGAAAACCTATTCACTTAGCTTTGTGGCGAGCTGTATCGTCATTGGATTGGTGACTTGGCTGTTGTTTATGTGCCAAGCAAGCTTGCCACTCCAATCCAAACAATGCACCGAATATGTCATGGGATTTAGCCCTACATACCATGATTTCATTTCTGACCAATACCAACCAACAACACTATTCAGGTCAAGCGCAACTGTCATATTTATCACAGATGGTTGGAATCGTTGGATTGCAAATCATTACCCCAATGATGGGGTTGGCAATGGTGGTTGCAACCGTACGTGCCTTGTTTTATCCGCAATCGAATGCTTTGTCAGAAGCAGATCAAAACCTAAGCTTTCAAAATAAAGTTGAAAAAATCAATGTGGGTAATTATTGGGCCGACGTGATCCGTCCAACCTTTCGGTTTTTAATTCCGTTATGCATGATTTGGTCATTATTACTCAATAGCCAAGGTGTGCCATCAACCTTTCAAGGTGGCCCAGAAGTTCAAGTGATTGACCAAACCACTGAATTAAAAACTCAAAAAATTCCACTTGGTCCAGTTGCACCCATGGTTGCGATTAAGCAATTGGGTAGTAATGGTGGTGGTTGGTATGGACCTAACAGTAGTGTGCCATTGGAAAATCCAACCCCATTTTCAAATTTCTTAGAAATGATCGCGATTCTACTTATCCCTGTCGCAGTGATTTTTATGTTGGGTTTTTTAACCAAACGCGCAAAATTTGCTGGCTTTGTTTTTGGCTCAATGTTGCTGATGTCCGTTGTTTCAGCTACGGCGGCGATTTGGTCTGAAAGCCTGTCATCTACCGCGATGCAAATTTATGCCATGGAAGGAAAGGAAGTGCGTTTTGGTGAAGTATCTTCCGCATTGTGGGCCGCCATAACCACACAGGTCAACAATGGTTCCGTCAATATGATGCATGACTCTGCATCACCATTAACAGGTTTAGTGGCGCTGGCGAATATGCTGATTAATGCGATTTGGGGCGGGATCGGCTGTGGCTTACAGCAATTTATGATCTATCTGTTTTTGGCTGTATTTATTGCAGGTTTGATGACAGGTCGTACACCTGAATTATTTGGCCGCAAAATTGAAGCAGGGGAAATCAAATTACTTGCTGTGGTGATTTTGATTCAGCCGATTACGATTCTCGGTTTAAGCTCAGTTGCTTTGTTTTTCCCTGAACTTACAGGCAATAGCAATCCGCAATATCATGCCATTTCACAAGTGTTGTATGAGTATGTTTCGGCCTTTGCCAATAATGGTTCTGGTTTTGAAGGTTTAGCGGACAATACCGTGTGGTGGAACGTGAGCTGTGTCATCGCTTTACTACTTGGACGTTTTCCAACATTGATCATTCCTTTAATGATTGCTGCTCGTTTAGCTGCAAAGCGTCAAGCCCCTGAAAGTAGTGGTAGTTTAAAAGTGGAAACGCCAACCTTTGCTTTCACTCTGATTGCTATTGTGGTGATGTTGACCTTATTACAATTTATGCCAGTCCTTGTTTTAGGACCGATCGCTGATCAGCTGTTATTGGTACAAGGCTAGGGTGAATAACATGAATCATTCAAAACAATCTACTCAAAATAAATCATCAACTTTATTCCAAGGTGAAGCTTGGAAAAATGCCTTGATTAAATTGTTGCCACAACATGCAATTAAAAATCCAGTGATGGCGATTGTATGGCTAGGCACCCTCATCACACTGGTCAGTACTTTAACGGGTCAAGCCGATACTGTATTTGGTTTAGCGGTGACGTTGATTTTATTTATCACCGTATTATTTGCCAATTATGCCGAAGCGATTGCCGAAGCCAAAGGTCGAGGTCAAGCCTCTTCCTTAAGACAAGCACGTCAAAATTTAACTGCACGTCGACTCAGTTCTAAGGATGATTTAGAGGGTGTGCAAGTCGCTGCAACCTTATTAAAAATGAATGATCTGATTGAAGTCCGTGCAGGAGAACTGGTTCCTGCGGATGGTGAAATTGTTCATGGTTTTGCGACTATTAATGAAGCTGCGGTAACAGGTGAGTCAGCACCAGTTTTACGTGAAGCAGGTACCGATAAGTCCGGTGTGATTGGGGGAACTAAAGTTTTAACCGATCGTATCGTGGTGCAAGTGACGGCTGAAGCGGGTAATAGCTTTCTTGATCGAATGATTGCTTTGGTTGAGGGTTCCAATCGTCAAAAAACACCAAACGAGATCGCTCTGGGTATTTTACTGACTGTGATGACTGTGACCTTTATCGCAGTGGTGGTGAGTTTACCTTTTATTGGGCATTTCTTAAAAATTGAAATTAACCCGATTCTCTTGGTGGCTTTGTTGGTGTGTTTAATTCCAACCACCATCGGTGGCTTGTTGCCTGCAATCGGTATTGCGGGGATGAATCGGGCGTTAAAAGCCAATGTGATTGCCAAATCGGGTAAAGCTGTCGAAGTGGCGGGTGATGTAGATGTATTGTTACTCGATAAAACAGGAACCATCACCTATGGTGACCGTCAGGCAACAGCATTTTCCCACTGACTGGAGTGACTGAGTCAGAACTTCGTCAAGCTGCGATATTGACCTCACTTGCAGACCCAACACCAGAGGGTAAATCCATTGTGGTTTTGGCAAAAGAGCAAGGGGAGCATATTGTTGAACCTGAACAGGTCGAGTTTATTGCCTTTAATGCCGCAACTCGGATCTCTGGTATAAATTTATCAAATGGACAGCAAATCCGTAAAGGGGCAGTAGATGCGATTATTAAATTTGCTTCACAGAATATTGAACATCATAGTGAGCTTAAAACGCGGGTAGAACAGGTTGCTTCAAAAGGTGCGACGCCGTTAGTGGTGGCAAAAGATCAAAATATTCTTGGGGTGATTGAACTTTCAGATGTAATTAAACAAGGCATCAAGGAGAAATTTGCTCGCTTACGTGAAATGGGTATAAAAACTGTCATGGTCACAGGGGATAACCCTTTAACAGCTGCGGCTATTGCAGCGGAGGCAGGTGTTGATGACTACATCGCTGAAGCGAAACCTGAAGATAAGTTAAATTGTATTCGTCATGAACAGAATAAAGGTCATTTGGTCGCTATGGTTGGCGATGGTACCAATGATGCACCTGCTTTGGCACAAGCGGATATTGGTTTGGCGATGAACTCAGGGACCCAAGCTGCAAAAGAAGCGGGCAATATGGTGGACTTGGATTCGGATCCAACCAAATTATTGTCGGTTGTTGAGATTGGTAAACAGCAGTTGATTACGCGTGGTGCATTGACCACCTTTTCATTGGCCAATGACGTTTCCAAATACTTTGCAATTTTACCGGCTTTATTTGTCGCAGCCATTCCTCAAATGCAAGTTTTAAATGTGATGCGCTTGGGAAGTTCAGAAAGTGCAATTCTCTCAGCACTGATTTTCAATGCCATCATTATTCCATTATTGATTCCAATTGCTTTACGTGGAGTGAAGTTTAAGCCTTCAACCTCAACGCAATTATTACGTCGAAATATGCTGATCTACGGTGTAGGTGGTGTGGTGTTGCCGTTTATTGCGATCAAGCTGATTGATCTGATGATCAGCCCCTTATTGGCGCTTTAGAAACTTTGAGGATGATAAAAATGAATACTGAAAATAATCGATTGCTTGAGTCATCATTCGCTGGACTAGTACGCGCATCGCTTGGATTAACCATTGTCGCGTTGGGTTTATGTGGTTTTGTCTACAGTGCTACGGCAACAGGGTTGGGACAAGTTCTTTTTGATGAACAAGCCAATGGCAGTTTGATCGTTGAAAATGACCGCGTTGTCGGTTCTAAACTGGTTGCACAGCCTTTTGTACAAGCACAATATTTTCATCCACGACCTTCTGCTGCCAATTATGACCCAATGGCGATGGCGGGAAGTAATATGGCACGGACCAATCCTGATTTACACAAAGCAGTAGAGGAACGTTTAAACAAAATTGTGATACAGGATCACGTTGAAAAAAAGCGCGATTCCTGCGGATTTGGTCACGGCTTCAGGCAGCGGAATTGATCCTGAAATCACTGTGCAATCTGCAATGATTCAAGTAAAACGCATTGCCAAAGCAAGACATTTGCCAGAACAGGATGTGCTAAGGTTGCTGCAAGACAATAGCATACAACCGACATTTGGAATTTTAGGGCAAGCCAGAGTCAATGTACTTGAATTAAATTTGGCTTTGGATCAAATTGGAAATCAATAAATGGGTTGCAATCATCAACACGAAATGAATCAGTGTTGATGTAATTGATTCTCTATGATTGTTGAAAAGCGGGCATTATTGGGATTTTATTTTCGTATAAATTTACAATATTCTCTCTTTTGCTTTAGATCGTAGATATTTCAAGTTGAATCAAACGACTGTGTTTCTTTGCTGGCCTGTGTTTTTTGCTGTATTGAATGGTCGTAAAGAAACACCACAGTGATGTAATTTTTAAACAAGCAGACGACGATGAGCGATTATAGAAATAATAAAGCAGATGTTTTACTGCAACACACTCAGCGTTATCAGTCTGGGCGCCTCACTATATTTTTAGGGGCTGCACCTGGTGTGGGGAAGACTTTTGCAATGTTAGTGCGTGCGCACGAACTGGCTTTGCAAGGGATCAACATTGTGATCGGCTATGTTGAAACCCATGGTCGCATTGAAACTGAAAACCTCATCTCAGGTTTGGTGATCATTCCAAGAAAGACGATTGAGTATCAAGGACATTCTCTTGAAGAAATGGATCTTGATGCTGTGCTGGCAAGCAAACCCAGTATTGTTTTAGTAGATGAATTTGCGCATAGCAATATGCCAAATAGTCGTCATGAAAAACGTTGGCAAGATATTAATGAATTACTGGATGCGGGTATTGATGTATTTACCACAATGAATATTCAGCATCTCGAAAGTTTAAATGATGTGGTCTATCAAATTACGGGTATTCGGGTGACTGAAACCGTACCTGATCGGGTCTTTGAACGGATCCGTGATATTCGATTAATTGATTTACCAGTTAATGAATTACTTGAGCGTTTAAATCAGGGCAAAGTCTATGTACCTGAGCAAGCTGAACAAGCTTTGCAAAGATTCTTCAACAGTTCAAATCTGACCGCATTGCGTGAATTGGCAATGCAGACGGTTGCTAGTCATGTCGATACCGATGTTCGAGAAAATTTTGCTATACAAGGGCTTGCCCCCATTCCTTTAAAAAATCATATTTTAATTATGATTGAGGGCAATGGACAGGCAGAGGCTCTGGTTCGCGCAGGTTGTCGTATTGCTGAAAATCGTCAGGCAAACTGGACGGTGGTGGTCTTTTCTAAAGATTCAAAAATAACCGAAAAACAAGACAATTTATCCAGTCGAGAAATTGAACGGGCTTTAAACCTCACCCGTCAATTGGGTGGAATGACTGAAATCCTTTATGGTCAGCAACATGCAAAAACGCTGTTTGATTATGTGATGGATCGAGGGATTTCAACTTTGGTATTGGCACAATCACATCGTAAGACCTTTGCATTGGGTGTCGTAAATTTTGTTGATCAATTACTTAAATACCAGCCAAGTTTTGAATTGAGTATCGTCCCAATTCTTGCAGAACATCGTCAGCAATCATTTTTTCAAGATACGCATTCATTTCTAAGTTTAAGAGAAATGTTTTATGTGTTATCCACCACTGTGATCAGTATTGTGATTGCCAGTTTAGGTGAAAAGTATTTAGGGATTGAAGAGCTTTCGGTGATTTTTATCACCGCTGTGGTTTTTGTGGCATCTAAAACACGAATGCTGGCCGCTGTGCTTTCAGCGCTGTTGTTCTTTTTTGCTTATAACTTTTTCTTTATTTCACCCAAATTTACCTTACAAATTTCTGCACATCAGGGTGTGATTACCGTGGTTGCTTTCCTTGGCGCTGCACTGATTTCAAGCCGTTTGGCATCAAGACTGAGAGAACAGGTAACGGCTTTAAAGACTGCAAATAGTTATAACAGTATTATGCAGGATTTAGGTCAAAAACTGTCTACCGCGATCGATTTAAAACAAGTGCAGGAGATTGCAGAAAACAGTTTAAGTAAAAATTTAAATGCCGAAATCTGGTTTTATTTCCCAGAATCAGCAACCTCATCACTTGAGGTCATTAACAATAAAGAAAAAATTTCAGCAGATTGGACATTTAAGAACCATCAACCATCGGGACGGTTTACCCAAACATTAACTGAAAATGATTGGTGGTTTTTACCATTATTGGCGTCTAAGCAGTGTTTTGGTGTGGTCGGGGTTAAGTTTCTTAAAAATGTATCGGTTTTAAATACTGAACAGAAGCAACTGACTGAAACCATGGTTGAATATATTGCTCAAGCGATTTCTCGAACTCAGCTTACCAAAGCATTGGAAATTGCCAATGTCAGCTCAGAAACCGAGAGATTACGTTCAGCCTTGTTATCCTCCGTTTCTCATGATTTACGTTCACCTTTAGCCTCTATGATTGGAGCAGCTGATACTTTGAGCAATTATCGTCACTCGATGGATGAACAAGATCAAGACAGTTTGTTGGAGGCCATTCATTTGGAAGGTGAACGGCTGGATCGTTATATTCAAAATTTGTTAGATATGACACGCTTAGGCCATGAAGGTTTAAGTCTTAAACGAGATTGGATTGGTGTCGATGAATTGATTGGTTCAGCGGTACGCCGTTTAAAACGCTATATGCCGCATAGTCTTGTTGAGGTTGATTTACCAGAGCAAACCTTGAGCCTATTTGTGCATGCGGCTTTGATCGAACAAGCGATTTTTAATGTATTGGAAAATGCAGCCAAGTTTTCCCCAGAGCATAAAGCAGTCAGCATTAAAGTTCTACAACTCAATGAAAAACGAAATTGAAATTTCGATTAGCGATCAAGGTTTGGGTATCCCAGAAGATGAACGAGAGCGAATTTTTGATATGTTCTATACTATGGAACGTGGCGATCGTGGGCAGTATGGTACGGGATTGGGCTTAACCATTGTTAAAGCCATTATTGGTGCGCATATGGGTAAAATTTCGGCATCTTCAGCCAAGAATAATCAAGGCACATGCATCCGTATGCAATTGCCTATTCAGCAGATTGGATAAGTGCACATATTGATTTTAGGAAATAGCATGCCAGAACACAATGTATCGACAAGTTCCATGACCAATGTATTGATTATTGATGATGAAACTCAAATTCGTAAGTTTCTCGATATTGCACTTAGAGCACAAGGCTATAAAACCCTACTGGCTGAAAATGGTCAAAAAGGCTTAGAGCTTTTGGCTTTGCAAGGCGCTGATTTAATTATTTTAGATTTAGGACTGCCTCGATTTAGATGGTTTAGAAGTCTTATCTGAGTTGAGAGCTTGGTCGCATGTCCCTGTGATTGTTTTGTCTGTAGCGTTCCAATGAAGAGGAAAAGGTCAAATTACTGGATGCTGGCGCCAATGATTATGTGACGAAACCTTTTAGTGTTCAGGAGCTTATGGCGCGGATCCGCGTATTACTCAGACAATTTCAAAACGTTGCTGTGGAATCCGCTTTTTTTGATGATGGGTTTTTAAAAATTGATTTTGCCCAAAGACAGGTATTTCTTAACCAACAACTGATTGCGCTGACACGTAAGGAATATCAATTGCTGACTTTATTGGCGCAACATAAGGGGCAGTTGATTACTCAACCACAAATTCTCAGTGATTTATGGGGACCAACTCATCAGGAAGATACCCATTATTTAAGAATTTTGGTGGCCAAATTGCGTGGAAAACTGAATGATAATGCGGTACAACCCAAATATATTGTGACTGAACCGGGTGTGGGCTTACGCTTTGTAGGCTAAGCATGGCTGATCTTCTTTGAGGTCATCGGTTTTTACCTTATTTACAGTAGATGGTTAAAATTAAACTAAACGATTCTTTGTAAAGTTCAGAGTAGGGGGGTAAATGTTGGTAATATTAATTTATTGTTATTTAAAATCAATTAATTAAATAATTTATTGGATTTGAAAGAGTGATGGTATTATAAGTTTTACTGAGAACTTTGGCTTTATATTTATACAAACTCACGATTTGAATTGAGTGTGGCGAAACTTTATTAAATAAAGCGTAATCAAATATATTTTATCCGCTTTCATCTGCTGATCTGTGTTAACTTAGCTTTGATCGAATCCGTAAGCGAAACGGAAGTGTTTAGGTTGTTACAGGAATTGCGTATTCCCTCTAAATAGATTTAAAACCTAAGCAGTTAACGCTGAGCATGAGATCGCAGCATGCCGATCTAAAAAGCCCGCACTATTGTGGGCTTTTTTACGTCATGGAGAAAGCTGAATATTTTAGTAGTTAACGTCTGAATTTATATAACCAACAACGAAAAAAACTTACCAAACATCGGTAAGTTTTTATAGATTAAGCTTTAAGGTCTGTTCATTCTTAGCCTACAACGTAAGCCATTTATGAAATATCAAAAGCCCTTGGTATTATTTAGGTTTATTTGTATCAGGTTGCTTAACCTCTTTATTGTCCTGATTTGGATTAGGCGGTGTAGCACCAGGAGTTGCTTGTGGCGCATCTTTAGGCGGAGTTTGCTCAACGTTTTTAGTATCTGAATTTGCTTGAGCTGAATTTTGTGAAAAACTTTTAAATGACATTATAATCTTCTTAAATTGTTAAGTGAGTCTGGATAATAGTCTTTTAATCCACTTACACTAAGGTAGTTGTGAGAGCCATATGTGGAGATATGTTGGCTAAACTGAGTTTATATCGACAAAATATATTTATAAAAATATCAAATATTTGTATTGTGTTGTTTTAAATGGTGATATAAATAATCTCTAAATATAGGCCTGTACATAAACATCACAAAGCCATTATATAAAGAAGAACTTTTAATTTAAAATAATCAAATGTTATTTAAGTTGCATAATTTTCTAAATTAGCGTACTATGAAAAATACTAAAGCAGATGTGCTTAATATATAAGCAAGACTTGAAGGTTGGCTTCAACTCTGACTTCTGCAATATCAAGCTGATGTAAATATCAAAAGTTTAAATTAAGGTTAGATGCCTTCTTATCGTTAGTTCCAAAAATATATCTGTTGGTCTTAATAGTTAAATACTTCTCTGTTTGCAAAAGCTCAAAACAATTGAGTGAAAAAATGAATATTTTAAATGGCTGGACAATAGCCTCTGCAGTAAATGGCGATGAAATTCGCGTAAAGATCGTTCCTTTAAAAAGACAACAAAGCAACCGTACTGGTATGAGTTGGGTCGAAGTAGGGAAAAAGATTGAATTAGAATCTGGTGACGATCGTCAATTTAATATTGATGGTTCATCTTTCTATCTTAATCAAAATCAACTTTATCGTATTGCGATATAAATCGTAATGAATGTTTTAGAAAAGCTCATCGTAAGATGGGCTTTTTATATGGGTGAACGAATATAAAAGATATCGAAAATTAAAGAAGGATTTTTGATCAGTGTTGATTGATGAATATTAGATGGTTTTAGAATAACTAAGTTGGAATTAAAATCTCATAATAAAAACTTACCATGTGACTGTTTGGTTAAATACCGAAATACTTTAAATCAGCCATAACACTGAAATTTAGATGATTTATCTGAATCTTTGAAATCAAATGTAATAAAGCTTCACATAAACTTGCATAACTCACATATCGAAATACTTTATTAGAAATTTAATGTTATTCCTAATAGACGTTATTCAATTCAGTATGAGGTATATCATGTTAAAGACCGTAGCATTATTAGGGACTGGAATTGCAATTGCTTGCTACTATCAGTCACATAAAAATAATCCTCAGAAAACCAAGGGTAAAAATTTAGCCAAAACCAAAGATGATGATCATAAAGAGTCTTCAGCAGAAGCAGTACATTAATTTTAATGAAAAACCACCGATTCGGTGGTTTTTTAATGTGGATACCGCAATCGTAAAACTTAAGGTAGAAAAGGGCATTGAAAAGATGCCACCTTGGCCGGCAAGGAAATGATAAAGAATTTTTTAAATCCTTGCCCTTTGCAAAGTGACTTCTTCTCACCTTTGTTAAAAGAGGGAGTTGTCCATACAAAACTTAATCACGCTTAGTTGATTGTCGATGCAGCGTTAAAAGGATTCTCTTTTCATATCCGACTAAAGGTATTTGATCTTAATTTTGATGTTGATAAAACCAATCTGTCGCATGTGCAACTGTTCTATCTACAATATCGGGTTGCTCGTAATACTGGAAATGATTGGTTCCATTTTCCCAGATAAGCTTTTTATCTGATGTTGGAATTGAATCAAAATGACGACGAGCCGCTGCTGGATTCATACAGGTATCCGAATGAATGATAAGCGCGGGTTTATTTAGTTTTGCAACGCCAGCTACAGTTGAATAAGAAAAATGATCAAGATCACTCATAATCGCATAACGATTCTCCCAGTTTTTTAGCGTCCATGCTCCATACCAGCTCCATATAATTGGGCCAGGTAAACCTGCATTCGAGCCTTTGACACGATCACCAAGGTCTGGGGAAACTAATGGTTGATAGATAACTTCACCTGTTGTTTCATAAAGAACTTTGGCATCCTGTGCTTTCTTTAAACGGATTGCTAATAAGGCTTCTAATTCTTCGATCGTTGGTGCAGATTCAACATCAAATGGATTTTCCGTAACACCTGCCGCAAGCATAAATAAATCAGTTTCTCTATCTCGATAATATCCAGTAACAGAAACAACGGCTTTGACACGCTCTTCATAAGACGCGATATCCAGCATTTCAGGTCCACCTTGGCAAACCCCTAATAGAAATATTTTATCGGTATCGACATCGTTACGGGTAAAGATGTAATCAATTGCAGCAATGACATCTTCATTTTTCATTTTTGGATTTTCAAGGCGACGTGGCATGCCTTGGCTCTCACCAACAGTTCTTGGATCAAATGCGAGGGTGATAAAGCCTTCATCTGCTAAACGTGTCGCATACTGAGTGGGTGCCTGTTCTTTTTGAAAAGAATATGGCCCAAGAATAATAACAGCGGGGAGTTTTCCATCGGTATTTGGCTTATATAAATCGCCAACCACTGCATCACCATGTGAATCAAATGTTATTTTTTCTACAGCATAGTTACCATGTTTGGGCATTGTAATTTTCCTTATCGTCATTAATTTTGAGTACCCATTCAGCCTATATAAATATATTATTGAGAACAATCTCATAAAACTTTATAGAATAGTGAAAATGGCTCATCAATTGAAAAGCGGTGAACTCTTTGCTTTAACAATTTTTTTATCTGTGGCCTCTCATCGAAACTTCCGTGCAGCTTCGGTTGAGTTAAACGTCACACCCTCAGCAATTAGTCATGCCATAAAGGTTTGGAAAGCCGCTTAAATGTTCGGCTTTTCAATCGAACCACACGCAGTGTTTCTTTGACTGATGCCGGAATCCAATTGGTTCATTCACTTCGACCATCCATGGAAAATATTTCAAATGCGCTAAATCATTTAGATGATTTTAGAGATCAGCCGAGTGGTGTACTTAGAATCAATGCCAGTGAAGGGGCGGTCAGGTTGGTTTTAAAACCCATTCTTAAAAAGTTCTTACAACACTATCCATTGGTTCATTTAGATATTGTTTGCGATGGTAAATTAACCAATATCGTTGAAGAAAATTTTGATGCAGGCATACGCCTTGCAGACGATATACCTAAAGAAATGGTTGCAATCCGTTTGACTGAAACCGCACGCTTTGTTGCTGTCGCATCCCCAGACTATTTATTAAAAAATTCTACGCCACTTGTTCCGCATGATCTTTATGAACATGATTGCATTCGTTTCCGTTTTGATAGTGGCTTAATTTTTCGCTGGGAATTTGATATGAATGGCATTATTGAAAAGATAGATGTCAAAGGGCCATTAACACTTACAGATCAAACATTAATGGTTGATGCTGCAATAGATGGTATTGGTATCGCATTTGTACCTGATCATTTGGTAAAAAATGCTGTGGAAAATCAGCAATTAAGTATCGTTTTGGAAAAGTTTAGCCCAGTGTATCGTGGTCTTAGCCTTTATTATCCAGGCTATCGTCATGTATCCACTACACTTAAGGCGTTAATCAATATGATCCGTGATTCATCAAGCTATTGATTTTCATAATGTCCATTTCGAAAAGTCGCAAAAAGCTTGGCTAAAAAGGGTTCATTTTGGAATTCAACTTATTTGCCTATATCAAGCTATCTAAGGAGAAAAATCTAATCACTATAAAAGCGGACTTTTCATTCACAACAGACATAAGGAAAAAGATAAAAACTACGAAAAGTGCTAAGTTTTATAGAAATCCATATATTTTTTATGGTTTTTGTAAATATACCTCAAAAGAGAGGTTATTTTACCTCAAAGGGCTTTGCTTAATTTCTAAAAATAGGACATAACTATGAGAGTAAATAGAGTAAAAATTTTTAATTACTAGGGGAATAAAAAATGCTTTTAAAATTTGCCACTCGATTCGCAAGTATTTTGTTTGGAATACTGGCTTTAATCGCAATCATGATTCATTTTGTTTTTTCCAATAAGCTATCCATTGATCTATGGATTGTGCTTTTCCCAGTTATTTTAGCAGTTCCAATTTTAACAGCAGTTCTGATCACGGGTGATGATGAGTTGGGTGTTCAATCTGGTGAGTGGAACAACTCATAATTTTTAAATCTAAGCTCATCGAAAGATGGGCTTTTTAGTATATGAAAGAATTAATTTTGAACCTATGCAGTTATCTCACTTTTTCTTTTAATGGATAAAGGAGGGATATAGACAGTAAGTACCGACAAGTTTGTGGTTATAGTATAGCGAATCTAGTTATCGTTATGCATTCGCTTAAACTTGTATTTGCAGTGTTTTACTTCAACGGCTGGATTGTTGATGAGGAGAACCAAGTTGCGATATTTATTGTTTATACTCAGTTTTTTACTATGTGCTGAATTGAAAGCGCAAAGCCCATTAGACGAACCTTTTTTGCAAGTTGGTGCAGTTGATGATCAATTCAATATCATTAATCTCGAATTGTACAATGGCTTAGTCAAAGTGATTAATCACAATTTTTCGAACATTAAGCCGAATCAATCAGATGACTTAACAAACATTTCTAGAATTAGATTGACCAGCAATGGATTGTTGCTTGTATCTGATTTAAAGGGAATTGAGTCTACAGAAGATCTAAGAGAAAGATTTGATGAAAACAAGTATAAAAATCTGACCAAAAACAACATCTGTAGTAAAAGTGATTTATTTGAGTCAGAGGTATTTAAAAAACAACACGAGGCAATATTGTTTATCAATTAAATAACGCTAAAGGTGAGTTTTTGAAAAGCTTTACAATGAACTATAAAGAATGCCTATAGATATTAGGTGTTTAATATCAATATCTTAGGATAATTTCTATGTGCTTAAATAGTTGTTTTACAGTCAATCTTTTTGGGAACTCAGACTAATTTATAATTTTTAAATTAAACCCCAAAAAGTAGAATTCCTTAGCCATTTCTAAGGGATAGCAAAATGTGGAATTTCATCAAAAGTTTTAATTGTATAAATGTATGGCTAATCATATCTTTGATCACGCTTGGATTGGTATTGTTTCTATATTTTTCTTAGGCTTAGATGATTTATAGCAATTCAGAGGTAGTAACATAAGTTTGAAGTATCGAGCTTGTATAGGGCATAGTGATATTTTAGCTCTAGTGGACGGGAAATTGGATGATGCAGATTTATGGGGTTTAATAGAATAATGAAAAGAAATTATGCTCTTCAATAAAAATAAATATCTAATTCATATCGTGCATAAACGATGATGTTTGTGATTTTAGTAGATCGTTTGGAAGCATGGCGCTAGATGATCTCTATGCATATAATCAATGTAATTAGAAAAATTCTAAGGACTATAAAAATGAAATTGAGAATTTTATTGCTTTTATCATTTAGCCCGGAAATTTATGCAAATCAAATAGATCACTGCAAAATTATTGCAGAAAGTGCTGGAATGATCATGCAGTTAAGACAGTTTGGTGTTGATTTAAATACAGCATTTAATTTAAAAGGCGAACTAAGTAATAATGCAAAAAATTTAGAAGTCATCATTGCTGATGCAGAATCAAAACCCGTGTACGCCACAAATTTAGGTAAACAAAAAGCGGAACAAGAATTTGCAGCTGAATGGAAAAAATTGTGTTTGGAATCAGTTCAGTTTTTGAATGATGGTGCAGGTCCGACTTAATCAGTTTATCGCGTGGATCAAAGAGAATAATATTGTTGTTTCGCTATAACCTATAGGGCTATATTTTTGAAAATGGAATTAAAGGTATATTCAACATATATTTATAATTTTTTTTATAAGAATTTGAAAATAAAACACTCCAGAGATGCCGCTGCATGGTCGTTACCCTGAACCCGATGAGTTCAAGGTGGACGCGACGTACACTTAATGGGTTTCCCACTCAAGGTGGGCATACACTCAAAATATACAGAACACATCCATAAGTTTAAGTATCGGCAGGGGAATAGACGTACTGGCGAACACCCTAGAGTTGTATTAAGTATACATAATTTGGAGATTGTGGCAAATCACCAACGCTCATAATTTATAAATACAGCATAAAAAAACCAATCAATTGCACGAAAAAAAAGCGGTTTATCCCGCTTTTTCAACATCTTCTAACATGGTCGCTAATAAACGTTCGCATTGTGCATATTCTTGTAACGATTTATTCATGCCTAAAACTTCTTGCATCAATTCTAAAGCCACCATGATCACCAATTTATTGTGTTCAACATTGGGGGCTTTACGGCGGAATTCTTGAAACTTTTCATTTAAAAGTCGACCAGCACGTTCGAGTTCTGGTTGCTTATCTGTTGTGGTGCCTAAACGGAAACTTTGTTCGATTAAGCGTAATTCTACAGTCACATGTTCAGACATACTCATACTTCCTCATTAGACTCTGATGGATGAGCAAGCTGTTGGATTTCTTGCGCATGATGATCTTGTTCAGTCCCTAAAATCGAAAGACGTTGAATAATGGCTTCCACTTTTGTTTTGGCATGTTCATTTTTTTGAATTAAACGTTCACGCTCATCTTGAAGACCTTTGATGTCTTGTAAGTGATGGCGCTGTTCATTTGCCATTTTTTCTTTAACCACACGCAATTCATTACGTTCAGCCAAAATTTCCTGAAAACGATTTTTTAAATCGGTACAGCTTTTTTCCAAACGCCCATAACGCTCTGCTAAAGATGTGGCATCTGTATTGAGCTGTTGAAACTGATTTTGTAACTGAGAGAGTTGCTCAGTGAGCGTATCAATTTCATCTTGTTTTTGGGTGATAATGCTATTTTTATGGCTAATTTGAGCATGAGATTGCTCTTCGCTGTTATCCTTTTCTTTTAACAGCGATGCATTTTCTTTCTCAACAGTTTCAATTCGTGTTTTTAAAACACCAATATGCGTCTGTAGACGCTGTAATTGTTCTAACATAACGGGTCGCACAGATTTGCAATCAAAGGTAATATATACAGAAGTATAGAGATTGGATAAACGAATGCAAGACGATATTTCAGGTTGGTCAGATTGGAATCAAAATTTTGAGGGGATTGAGGAAATTTCAAGCCCGAGTGAGTTACATGGCTTACTGACAGGTATAGTTTGTGTTACTGAAGTTCCGACTCGAGATGAATGGTTACAAATTTTATCTACGCTTGATGTGCCAAAATTAGACGATGAAGCGCTTGCACTATGTGTCAGATGAAGCCGAGGACGTATCACATGCACTTTCAGACGATGATTTAGACTATCTTCCAATGCTTCCAGATGATGAGCATACATTGGCTGAGCGTGTGCAATCACTGGCAGATTGGTGTGCAGGGGTTGTGCTGGCTTTGGATTGGCTTCTGGTCATATTCGCGCAGATGAGCAAGAACTCATTGAAAGTTTACAAGATGTCGCATCTGTTGAGTTTGATGAATCAGATGACGATGATGAGGGTGAAGCAAGCTATCTTGAATTGTATGAATTTGTACGCTTGATCCCTGTGTCATTATCAATGGGACGAAAAAAGTTCCAGTGTCAGAAAGCCCTCTATTGCAAAATTTTCATAGCAAAATGAAACAGGCAATTGATGCTTCTGAAAGTAACAATGTTGTAGAGATGTTTACTCCACATCGCCCAAGCTAAAACTAAGAAAAAAGCTAAGAAACTTAAACTTTAGAACATCTATGTTTGATGAGTAGTCAGTTTTACAGCTCCCTTTACAGTGCTTTTTATTCACTTTGAAAGCATTGAAGTTGAATAAAGTAGCGAGTAAAGGGTTAAATTTTTTAGTTTGGAATGATTCCCTTGTTCTATTGTCGCGATTTAGCGTAGAACAAGAGAAATAATAAAATTATTTTAAAATATGCAAATATTGAGTCATCAGTATTTGCATTCATCTAAGCGTAATTGTAAGTTAAAGCTTCTTCCAAATTAATCATCTGAAATACAAGCTGAATAGAGAATGAAATTAACTCAAGCAGATTTTCAGGAACGTCGTGACCGCCTCGCTGAACAAATGGGTCCCAATAGCATTGCAATTATTTCAACCAGTCCAGAAGTCATGCGTAACCGAGATGCTGATTATAAGTTTCGTGCAGACAGTAGCTTTTTCTATTTAACCGGTTTTGCAGAGCCACAAGCAGTTGCAGTCATAGAAACAGATGAAACTGGTGAGGAATATATCTATAGCTTGTTCTGTCGTGAACGTAATCGTGAGATGGAAATCTGGAATGGTTACCGTGCCGGAATTGATGGTGCAGTCGATGATTATGAAGCAGATGAAGCTTATGCGATTGATCTGCTTGACGAAGAAATTATTGCTAAAATTTTAAATAAAGAAAAATTATTTTATCGTATTGGTCAACGTGCAGATTTTGATGCCAAGGTCAGTACTTGGATTCACCAAAGCCAATGAATCTGGACGTGGTTTTGGTGTTCCAGCGCAGTTGATTCAACTTGATCAAATTTTAGATGAAATGCGTTTGCATAAGTCGGTTCAAGAAATTGAATTGATGCAAATCGCCTCAAATATCAGTGCAGATGCGCATACGCGTGCCATGCAAAAAGTTCATCCTGACATGATGGAATATGCTTTAGAAGCTGAGCTTGAATTATATCTTTGGTCAGAGTGGTTGTGTACCTGCCTATAACAGTATTGTGGGTGGTGGGAAAAATGGCTGTATTTTACATTATGTTGAGAACAACCAACCCTTAAAAGATGGTGATTTGGTGTTGATCGATGCGGCTGCTGAGTATGAATGCTATGCCTCAGACATCACCCGTACTTTTCCTGTAAATGGTAAGTTTAGCCCTGAACAAAAAGCGCTATATCAAATTATTTTAGATGCACAAATTGCTGCGATAGATGCAATTCAAATCGGTCATTCTTATAAAGAACCGCATAATGTTGCAGTACGGATTATGGTAGAAGGTTTGGTCAACCTTGGCATTATGCAAGGTGATGTTGAGCAAATTATTGAATCTGAACGCTATCGTCAGTTTTATATGCATGGTACAGGGCATTGGCTCGGTATGGATGTGCATGATGTTGGCGCATATAAAGATGAAATGGTCAATGGCGTAGCTATGAGCAGGGTATGGTTGTTACTGTAGAACCAGGTTTATATATTGCACCTGATGATGAAACAGTGGATGCAAAATGGCGTGGTATTGGTATTCGGATTGAAGATGATGTGGTTGCAACTGAACAGGGACCATTGGTCTTGACCAAAAATGTGGTGAAATCGATTGAAGATATTGAAGCATTGATGGCAAAGTCAGTATAAGTTTTTAATTTGAAAGGTGAGTATGTATGGATACTTACACCGTTTTAGCTAAGCCAGTAGAAACAAATCGTTTGATTCTACGCAAGTTTGTTGAAGGTGATGAAATCTCACTTTTTCATGAGTATTGCGGAGACAGGGAGTCTTCGAAATACTTACAAAGGCGACCACATGTCAATATTGAGCAAACCAAGTGTATGTTTGAAAATTGGAGTGGTACAAAAATGGGAAAATAATGATAAAGATTTTGCTTGGATTATTGGCGAGCGCAAAACTAATTTAGCCATGGGGCTTGTGATGTTTATTCACAAAAGGAGATCACGGTGAAATTCATTTTGGGCTTGGAAGTAAATTTCAAGGGCAAGGCTTTATGAGAGAGGCAATCACTGCTGTCATTGTCTATTTAAAAAATAACAGTAGGCTTAAACAGAATTGAGACTTTTTGTGATGCAGAAAATGTGAAATCACGAAACGTTCTGATTGAAACAGGATTTACTGAAACGACCTTGTTAAAGCATTGGGCTATATTTCCAGCTTTGGGAGATAATAAGAGAGATTGTCTAGGTTTTATGATTGAAATAAATAAAAATATTTAAATAGAAATAAGAGTAAATCATAGTGATAAGTATGAGAACCAGTTTTATTTCCCAACTTTTTAAATTAAATTTTCATTTAAAAATAAAGGGGTTATAGAAAGAAATGTCTATGAGGGAAAACCTGCAAAAGTTGAATATTCGCTGACAGAAGAAGGTCGTTATCTCGATCAATTTATATTCATGTGTCGAGGGTATGGCGACTGGATAAGAGAACCACATTACGTACGAGATAGTTTTAATCACTGTTTATGAAATGTTACATCTTTTTTAAATTGATTATGGGGATATTATAAAAAAGTTAAGCTTTTATAAAGGCTCAAAAACTCATTTTTAATCCTAAGTACTCTCTGTACAGTCTGGCTTTTAAAAAATATTCCTCATGCAAATCGCAATTTTTTTATTTATGCGTTTCAGTGGGAGTCCTAGATTTAAATACTAACCATAGGATGTAGTCACACGATTTTGTTTAGATCAATATAAGCCAATTTCTTTAGATTTGTAATCATGTCTATCTTTGCTTAAAAAAGTTGTCAACGTCATTTGTAAAAATATACGGTCATAAAAAAAAAGAGAAAAATAAATCTTTTGGTGAGAAGCTAGTTTATTGAATTCAATTAGATAAATAAAATAACAACATTAAAATTTAGGAGTATCAAGGATGTGTTTTTAAGCACAATCGCAAATGATAATTATTCTCATTGAATTTTATATTTTAATGTGTATGCTTTGTAATGGTTACGTAATTTATAGAAAACTTTATGAAAACACATACTATCTCCATAATTTCTCCTATTTCTTTTAGGAACGACACTTTATCTTTTCATCATGGATAATGGGAATCATCTTTCTCCTACCGTATCTGCTAAAGATGTAGAACAAAAATACACCAGCATTACCAACAATTGCAGTAACGGCATTAGATAAATCTAAAGAAAAAACAGTTGCTTATAAGTCCGGTAATATGGATATCCCGCGCAAATCGAGTGATGATGTACGAAAGCCTATACTTTAATTGGAGAGAGAACTTGAACGTTCTGGTATAACGACAGTGACAGAAGCACTCGCTAAGTTGCTTCCAATGGGCAACTTCATCGTTAAATAACTCAGACTATTTTGCGACCACATCTAGCCAAATTAATTTACGTGGTTTAGGCGCCAATCAAACACTGGAGATACCCAATTAATGGTCGTCGCAGTGCTTTGGTACAGGAAATCGAGAAGAACAGCAGAATCTACACAACAACCGAATCTAAATAATATACCACTGGCAGCAATTGAACGAATAGAGATTTTACCGACGTCTGCGGCAGCCATTTATGAGTAGTGGTGCAATTGGTGGTGTAATTAACGTGGTGTTGCGTAAGGAGTTATGTCGGTACAGATCTGGATTTACGTTATGCCAATACCACAGATGATAAACGGCCAGTGCAGTCATTCAACTTTGTATCCGGCTTTGCTTTAGAAGAGGGGCGTACCAATGTGATAAGCATATGGCATCTAAAAAGTCAGGATGGGTTGCTGGATCGAGAGCGAGGCCACAGAGACAAACAACGTCAAAATATTTTAAAAAATAATCCTAACGCGTTGATCGGTCCGACAGTGAATCCACCCGCAGGGAATTTAACCAATATTCGCTCAAAAGATGGATCAGAGCTTATTCCAGGCAGTGGTTCATCTACTGCTCATATTCCAAAGGGCTGGAATGGTGATATTAGCAAATTAGGTAAAGGCTATGGCATTAGGATTAGGCACAGGTGTGAGTGGTTGGTCTGGAGATTACCCGATTTTATAAGTGATACAGATACAGAATCTGTTGCTATTTCAATGAACCGTGACTTTAGCGATCGATTAAATCGTCTTCACTTGAAGCTGGTTATGATCGCGAAAAAGTGTTGGGGATACAATTCTTCACCGCACGGTTTTGGTGT